>PISX010005033.1:0-112905 GCA_004024625.1 Mellivora capensis | reverse complement strand
CATTTGCAAATATCTTCTCCCATTCCGTGGGTTGCCTCTTTGTTTTGTTGACTGTCTCCTTTGCTGTGCAGAAGCTTTTGATCTTGATGAAGTCCCAAAAGTTCATTTTTGCTTTTGTTTCCTTTGCCTTTGGTGACATATCTTGAAAGAAGTTGCTGTGGCTGATATCAAAGAGGTTACTGCCTATGTTCTCCTCTGGATTCTGATGGATTCCTGTCTCACATTGAGGTCCTTTATCCATTTCGAGTTTATCTTTGTATACGGTGTAAGAGAATGGTCTAGTTTCATTCTTCTACATATAGCTGTCCAATTTTCCCAGCACCATTTATTGAAGGAATTTAAGGTATTTCAAATTTATGGGAATCCCCAAATCTGTGGCTGTGTCTCGCATGTCAAAGGTCTATTGATAATGCCTCTGCACTGTCATTCTTTCAGGCCTATATAACCATTTACTTGGATCTCTCAGCAGAGCATACCTGAGGCAGAGCATACCTGTCATTTACCAGTAGAATAAGCCTACATATTCTCTTTTAGTATAATCGTCCTTCTTTGAATGGCATGGCCTGAAAAATCCAGACCATGACTAAAAGTCAGACCCTCCACCTGCACACCGTTCCCTTTCGTTCTTGTAACGCCTTTTCTTAATAAAATCGCTCTTGCTTTCACACATATCACATTTGATCCTCATGGACACACGTGGAGGTGGAAGAGGAGGTCTTATTTTTCCAGCTTATAAATGAGGAATATATTTCTTTTTTTTTTCCTTGAGGAATATGTTTCTCAGGATACTTAATGGTCTTGCCTCAAGTCTTGCATTTAGGAACTGCTACCAGTGGGACTGAAATCCAGGGCTCTTCCCTAGCAGAGTCCACTCTTTCCATTGTATCATGATATCCACTGGCTGATTCATGAACAGGACTCTCACCACCAATTATAACAGGAAGAAAATCATTCATTCATTTATGAAATATTTATTGAGTGCCTGCCATACCCTGGACTGTGGATTTGAAGTGAATAAAAAAATGATTCCTGTCCCCAAGGAACACATAATTTGCTATGGGAGATAAATAAATAAATAACTTGATATTGTTTTGCGGGTAAATCTAACAGACATTTAGAAAGAGTTTTGTATTATAACCACAAATATTACATAACCCTGCCTGGGTGATCAGAAAAGAATTTGGTATAACATAATCTCCTTTTGTCCAGAGAATGACAGAACTGCAGAAACACTAGTGTGGCTTAGGTGTCCTAAATAAGAACCCCTGCTAAACTGGGAATCAGGAGATTTGATTTTAAAGAACTAATTCACAGAGTGGTTTTGGCAACTCTTTCCCCTTTTCCGCCTCAATTCCTTCCTCTGTGAAATGAAGGGGTTGAGCTAAATGATAGGTAAGTTCCTTTCCAGCCCTGAGGTTTACTTGTTTTTTTCACTTTTCTCACAGATGTGCATAAACTCCCTGTAGTGCTCTTTTCAGAAATTGCTGCTGATATTTTTTCCCAGTTAGGAACTCATTCACGATCTCACTTTCTCTTTTCTCTGGGAAGCTGGTTCTAACTTCCATTTTCTATAGGCCTACAGAGTCTGTTGTTTGCTAGGAAGTCTAGGACCAAAGCCCAGACAGTTTTAATTGGGATTGCTAACATGTGCTTCAGCACATTATCCAGTATTTGGTTTGAGCTGGGCACTTTCTAAACTATTCATACCATTCTCATTTCTGTAGGTAAAGGATAAGAAATTATGGATTGAGAGATCTTTGGCCTCTATTATTGTAGAACTGCTATAAGCCTAGTACACAGGGAAACCAACATGGTTCCAGAAAACCCCCAGACAGGTAGACATATAGGTTCATATGCAAATTTAGGCTGAAATCATATATGTTTTCCACTAAAGGTACCGTGTATGGTATTTTAAGCTTGGAATATCTCAGTGGTATGTACTTCTATTTCTTTGTATCATTTATTTCATTTCCCATTTGTCAATATTATCCACAGCCTCACTGCCCTCAAATGAATAGGACTAATAATATGGTGCATATATTTCAAAAATTTTCCATGTGCATACATATGGGTATCATATATATGTTTTTGTGTATGTGTGTGTATATATATATATATATATATATACACAAGTGTGTATATGTATACATATATATATTCATATAATTCTCTTTAAATATTCATTTCTATACAAATGGTAACCACATTTATAATGAGCATAGCATAACATAGAGATGTGGAATCACTATGTTGTACTTTGAGTCAACTATACTTCAATAAATTAATATATATACATTCATACAGACTTAAAAAACAAGTAACACTACATATAGAGCTTTGTAGTCCCTTACTTATCACTGATACATTTCTATCTTAAATGGTTAGTTTTAAATATTTATTTTTAATGTTCATAAGTTATTTAGGAAATTAATAACAAAAATTTAGGTTGGATAAGATTATTACTATTGGATTATTACTATTATGAACAGAAACACAATGAAAATCCTCATATGAAAAGATGTAGACAATTTTCTTTAAGATGAATATCTGAGAGCAAACCTCTTGATTGAAGTGACATGTACTTTTTAGAATTCTTGGTGCATATTACCAATTTGCCCTCAAAAAAGGACCTGAGGGTTCCTGTTTTTCACATCTTTGTCAGCATTGGATACTAAACAGTAATTCATTTAGAAGTACTTAATTTTTTTTTCCTTTATACCTTTCTCACTTAGTATACATGCAGAGCTACTTTAGAACAAATGCCAAAGTTGCATGTTTAACTCCTGCATTTACTCTGATTTTTTGTATAGAATAGGATCCATTATTGTACTTTTTCCATGCTCTTCTAAAAGTAATAAAGAGCACAGAAATGCAACTTTGACTCAAAAGCCAGGATTTTAAATCTCAACTCTCTTCCAAATATCCCAACCTGTGAAGCAATCATTCTGACCATAATATAACTTCTTGCAATAACATATACTTTTCAAAATCTACCGTATTTGTAATGTTCTCATTTGTTTTCCCTAACTATGTTAAAACTATAAAAAAAATGACATTTAAAGATTGAAAGTTCACTTTTTTAAAATAGAGAATTATGAGCTTAATGATGTAAGGGTCGTGGTTCTCTGTCTACTAGAACAGCAACCTTACAATAACAAACTTTCCATTTAAGAGTTTTTTTTCTAGTGGGCTGCATTTTGAAATTTCCTTGATTTAAGTTACCATTAATTAATTCATTCATTCATTCCACATTCATTCATGAATTAATTAATCCATTTATTACAAATAAAGAGTTGTTTTCTGTTCAATGTACTGAAATTTGGGTCAAGAATTCCTAACCCCAAATCCAGTAACTTATACGTAACAAATGTTCAACAAAAGTTTTTGGAATGAGTGGATGAGAGATTAATAAGACAAGCACCTGACTTCAAGGGATTTTTCAGACAAATGGAGAGGACAGGAGGAAGAAAGTTAATTGAATGTTGTTGTCATATTCAATGATAAGATCGAGAGCAGAGTTGAATGCCACCTAACACTGATTTAGGTGGAAGGAAACCATTTGGTGTCAGAAAAGATTTCCATCAGAAACTGATACTTGGCCTGGGGACTTAAAGGAGTTAGTTGTTTGCTAAGTGAAGGAAGAAAAAGCAGATGAAAAAGGAAATGGGATTCCAGTCAGTGAGAGCTAAGCACAGGAGTTTTAATAGTATTATAAAATGCAGAGAAGGAAAAATGACAACATGGTATTTTATCATACACCAAAACATTTTAAGGTTTATTATTTCTATGTTTATGTCATATCCCTCCAATGAAATTTAGAGAGGTGTGAAGAGTGAGAGAGAGAGAGAGAGAGAGCTGGTGAGAGAGAGAGAAGGAGAGCAAGAGAGCGAGCACAAGCAGGAAACTTCCCTAACGCTCATGCTTAACAACAGCAATTCTTGAAACTAAGTTCACGGAGTAAATTTTATTTTCAAAATCAAGATAGGAATATAGTTGTCCTGACACCCATTTCAACTGTCTTATACCACAACATGGTATATGTTGTGACAGGTAGGAGAACCTAGAAAATTTAAAACCTGCTTTAAAAGAGAGTATTATTGGGAAACTAGTATTGCCCAATTTATTAAATTTTCATGTTGCTGGCTCACAGTGTTTTTAGTATGATCTTAAGCAAACCTCAGAAGAATTTAATGGTAAAACCCTCTAGGCTATTGCTTAGATCACTTAAGGCACGCTTATTATATTTAGCATTTCTCAGGAGTTGATTCTTTGATTTGCATTTGTTGAAAAAAAAAACCTGGATAATGAAAACCCCTATCTTCTTATGCTGAATACATAAATTCTGCAGAGATGACACCCAAGCTTACACAGTCATGGAAATTAATTTGGAATTCATTAATTTAATAACAAACATTTCTTGGTTGCCTACTGTGTACCAAGAAATTACCCAGATTCTAATAGTATAATAAAATTACTCGCCTTTCCTAGGATACATGTGTACACCTTCCTCTCACCTGTGTCTTCAGGCAAAGAGATGCAGGCACCTGTTTTTGCTGCATCTTCCCTGGAGAGCAGTATTACTTCATGGCTCTTGCAGAAGGTAACTTGTGACAAAGAAGAAACACATAGGATCCTAAGTAAGATACCAAGAATATTGTTTTCCATCTACCAAGTTCTAATTTGTTTTTTTTAGCTATGAATCAGGCATATATAATGCCGGACGCATGGCAAATGTTGATCTCTCTTCTGTGACCTCTCATGCATAAATGGAAATCAGTCATGAAAATATCCTGACACTTAAACATAATTACATTCTTTATTATTTATTACCTGACTTTTTTTTATCATCATGAATTTTACAGAAGTAACAATAGAATTGAAGTTATATGTGATTTTTCTGATCCAATTATCTATCATTAGCTTGAAACAAATTAAATTAACTATATTCGCTGAACAATGTAGTGTATGTATGTCTTTGTCTTCCATAAAATTTGAAGAAAAATGGTACTTTTTACAAAAATTGAATTCAGTTATTCAACGTGTGTCTATTAAATATCTATTGTTCCAAACAACCCAAAAGTATGGTCTTAACAAAGATGGCAACTGCCCTAAAAACAAAACAAAACACTTGGAGTTTGATGATTATTTTAAATGAATGATTCTTAAGAACGAAAATACATAGCAGCAAACCCAAATGTTGGAAATGTTTCAAATACTGACCTTGCTTTGCTTTTGTTAGCTAACCACATGACTGATGCCTTGAACCACATTTTGTTCATGGATCTTGTCTTTCTCACCACTTATTTTTAATTATGCTGGAAATGCAAGCAATCCTGAAGATCTCTAATAGTGTTTATGCTAGCAGTAATAGTACACTAGGCAATTTAATTACATCCTTGAGATGATTTTCTGGACCAATTAGTTGAACCCATTTTCTCTGAGTAATTCATTGTAGTCCATTTCAAATTACTAATACATTTCATTAAATAAGTAACAATCCAGAAGATTGGCTAATTATTTTTGCTTTTTACCAAGAAAACTTCTGAAATGTCTCTCTAAGGCCCTTCTATTCAGTAAGGACACGTGTAACTCTGAAATATTTTGTTTTCTCAAGCTAAGAGACATACTGTGATAAGCACATTGGCAGTAAAGCAAAATGGTTCAGGACAAAGACTGAATTCTAAGTCTTAGTAGAGAAATTATTTCAAGCTAGTAATGCAACCTCTTTAAGTTTTTGTTTACTCATTTGTAAAATGAGAAATAATAATAATAGTATCCAAATGATAAGGTTGCTGGAGAGTACTGTCTAGGCTAAGAACCTATCACAGAGCCTTGCACAAATAAGTGTACGATCCTTTATTGACCACTACTATGACCACTACTACCACTACCACCACCGTTGGTTATTTATGATGACTTCACAGATGGCTTTAAGCAATAATGTCATAAAAAAACAAATCTTCATTTGCCTTTCCCTGTTATATAATCTATTATAATAGGATATTCTATGTTCACAGTCAATTCATTTGTCCTTCTTTTCCAGCTTTGTTGTCCAGTTCAGTACTTCCCTCTTTGGTGTCCCTGAAGGAATCACAACACTGTTGAGTAGCCACTGTTATGTAGTATGGAGGGCATGGGCTGTGAATTAAATGGCATCAGAATATGTCACCAGTTGTTCAAACCTAGTCTAGTTACTTCCCTCCCCCTGGGACACTGCTTTCTCTTGTGAAATCTAGAGCTCATTCCGTTCCAGTTTTCCATAATCTCCCTTGTGAAATTCTACAGGTGGGGATTCTAATGACTTTTAGTACATTTTCATATTCCAGTGATGTGGATCCTACCATCTTTGTATATGTCTGGTTCTGATTATTAAATACTCTTGCTTATTTTAAGATTTTTTTTGTAAATTCCACTCCTTGCATTTTGGCCTTTGGCCATTGTTTGGTCTTTTGTCATTAAAGCCACATGGACAAAATTCTTTCTCTTTTAACACACCTTAGAGGATGGTGATTATGTCCTGTCAGAATTCTCTAGGTTTTATATCTACAATTGTCAAGTTATCTTAGCTATTTCTCATACTAACTAGGCTCCAGACTCATGGAGATTATAGACCTTCATGTACCCCATTGGGATATATCCATTAGGATGTGAATATACTTTTTTACCTAATTCTGTATGGGCGTGATCCAGATATGTTGAAGATTCCAAATGCCAAATTATTTATTCTTTCTCTGCATTTCCCAATCTGTCCCTGCTGCCTTCAGCTCCTTCCTTTTTACCTCATCACCTGAGTGTCCCTATTTCAGTGTGAGCAAACATGGTTGGCCTTCCTGGTTGGTTTGTCTGGGCTCTAGTTCTAAAAAATTAAGTAATGACTATATAACAAAAACTTCTCCTTACTCAGAAACACATTCTCATTTTTATCTTCATCTTAGGATTGGTATTTTGTGATTTTTATTTTTTTTATTTTATTTCCAATGTAGTTTTTATGTGCTGTTATATTAGGCTCAGGTGTACAATACAGTGATTCAACACTTCTACTCATCACCTGGTGCTCATCATAACAGGTGCCCTCTTTAATCCCCATCACCTATTTCACCCATCTCCCTCTCTCTCCTCCCCTCTGGTAACCATCAGTTTGTTCTGTAAAGATTTTATTTATTTATTTGACAGAGAAAGATCACAAGCAAGCAGAGAGGCAGGCAGAGAGTGGAGGAAGCAGGCTCCCTGCTGAGCAGAGAGCCCGACTCGGGACTCGATCCCAGGACCCTGAGACCATGACCTGAGCCAAAGGCAGAGGCTTTAACCCACTGAACCACCCAGGCACCCCATCAGTTTGTTCTTTAGAGTTAAGAGTTATGATTTTTCTCTTTTCTTTTTCTTTTGTTCATTTGTTTAGTTTTTTTTTTTATTTCTTTTCAGCGTAACAGAATTCATAGTTTTTGCACCACACCCAGTGCTCCATGCAATGCGTGCCCTCCATAATACCCACCACCTGGCTTCCCCAACCTCCCACCCCCGACCCCTTCAAAACCCCCAGGTTGTTTTTCAGAGTCCATAGTCTCTCATGGTTCATCCTCCCCTCCAATCTTCCTTCTCCTCTCCATCTCCTCATTTCACATATGAGTGAAATCATATGGTATTTGTCTTTCTCTGACTGGCTTCTTTTGCTGAGCATCATACTCTCTAGATCCATTCATGTTGTTATAAATAGCAAGATTTCATTCTTTTTTATGGCTGAGTAAGATTCTATTGTACATACATAACACTCTTCTTTATCCATTCATCTACTGTTAGACACTTGGGCTGCTTCCATGATTTGGCTATTATAAATAATGCTAAAATAAACTTATGGAAGCATGTATCACTTTGAATCAGTGTTTTCCTATCCTTTGGGTAAATACTCAGGAGCATAACTACTGGACTGTAGGATAGTTCTAGTTTTAATTACTTGAAGAATCTCCATAGTCTCTTTCACAGTGGCTGCATCAGTTTATATTCTCACCAACAGTGCATGAGAGTTCCTATTTCTCCACATCCTCTCCAATATGTGCTATTTGTTGGACACTTTATAATTTTTAAAGAATTTTTTAGAGAACTTTTAAAAATACATGCACATATTCTGAAGTCTATGAGAATTCTTAATTTTATGGGAATAGGGAAGGATATTATTTCCTATTAGACCACTAAGAAAAAAATTTTCAAGAAAATGCTATTAGGTGATATTATTTTATAATCAAAACTCTATTATCTTTCTTACCTCTTCCAAAAATATATTCCAGAAATATATTAGGTAGGCTAGACAGTATATACTAACTAAATACTGATTGGGTTGTTGTTAGGAAGTCCTGTCTTTAATATTTTCTTCTTACAACAGAGATATAGTTTGGAATGTTATTAGTCTATCTAGAAATCCCCCTTATTTTCAATGTCACTGTCATCTTCTCAGTACCAGATCATAGAAGCACTATCTTAAATATGTTTTACTTTTTGAATGAAGCATGTTAATGGCAACTAGTGGAAGAGTAGTTTCCCTAGCCAACACATTTGTTTAGTTCTTTTATTTCAAGAGTTGGCCTCCGTTGTGCTTTTTACATCCTGTAAACCAAATTAGAATAATGGAACAAATATCTTAAGTTATCCATGACTGGTTTTTCTCAGATTAGATTCATACATATAAACCATCTAAGCATGAGATGAACTACTTCTAGAGCAAAAATACCTGAAACAGGGCTACTAGTTTGATCACAGGACTCAACCCTTAATGCCACTGCAAGAACAACAACAACAACAACAAATCAGATTGTCGACAATAAAATTGGATGGTGAGATGAAGCGGCATGGATGGTGACAGTCTTATTATCTGAAATTCCACATTGTATCTAACTTGCTCTCCCAGCTTTCTTTTATTTCTACAGATGTCCTTCTGCTTAGCTTGCACATCAACCTAAGTCATATACAGATCAATGTCCTCAAATCCATTATACTCTTTGCTAGCTAAGCTAAAACAGAATGTTACAAATAATTGAATAGGAAATAAATGACATAAAAGCCCAGAGAAAAGCAAATTAGTTTATAGAATACAGGGTAAACACCGAATAAACAAACAAACAAAACCCAACCAACCAACCAACCAACCAGCCAACCAGCCAACAAAAACTTCTAGCCAGGGGTTAAATGTGAATTTCCATTTCTGACTATGCCATAAAATTGTAAGCCTTTTAAAAATATTAATATAATGGCTTAACATAATTTAAACCCCCTTTATTCAATAATATCCTGTATATGTCTGTATATATTGTAATGTTGGTCATTTAACACATATTGATATTTTATAATTATAAGACATGCAATTTAGTAAACAAAACAAATCAAAACAATCCCAGCAGTCCAAGTTATCTGTGGAATGTCTGTTTATTGAGCCTCTACTTTGTGACAGGAGATTTTCATCTGTTACTTATCTTATCAAGAGAGCTTGGAGTTTGGTGTTGGTATCATCTTAGCATTAATGGCAACAGTTGAGCATTCATTGAAGGTTCCAGGCTTTACATTTGACATTGAAAATAAAGAAAAATAAGATAGAGTTGTTCTTAAGCATCTTATTATGTTACCTCATATCTAAATTTTCAGCACACAATTTCTTCATCCACATATGACATTTTCAGTGAATTTTTGATAGGTACCTCAAACTCAGCTAGAACGAAACCAGGTTATCTTACCGTTTAGAGTTCCTCCTGCCTTCTTCTTCAGAAGTTTCAATCCTGAAGAATGAGAGTCATCGTACAATCTTATTTTGAAACCTTAACCCTGAAGTCTAATCGATGAGTGACCCTTCAGTCCATTTCTCTGCATTCATGCTGCCAGTGTTTTCAGACCTTCATTATCTCTTTCCATTGCAGTAGTCTCCTATATGGTCTCCCTGCATTCCCTCTACCATCCTTGCAATTCATCTTCCTCATTGCTGCTAGAGTGATCTTTCTAAAATTTAATTCTGCTCTAATTTCCAGAGGCTCCCTGCTGCCTACAAGATAAAGTTCAGACTATCTATCATTGCATTTCAAGCTCTTCATAGTCTAACCCTTGCCATCCTTTCTAAATCATTTTTTCTGTGTTCATTCTCACTGTTAAATGCTCCAGCCTCACCTTTGCAGAGTACATCAGGTTATTTCCTAACTCCAAATCATTATCTCTGTTTTCTAAAATGCTCTACCCCTTGTCATTATTCCTCATTTTTACTTCATTATTTTTTCTCTCTTTGCCATCCTAGGCATCCTGTCCTCTCATACAATCCCAAGAGTCTGCCTGTATGTCATATACATGTAATCCCATACATTGTTTTTAAAATGATTTATTATACCTTATTTCTCAGTGATGTTTTTTATGTTTTAAAAAAGAAAAATGTTATGCTTCATCTGAAGTTATAAATCTCATGTGGTAAGGTTTTTTATGATGCTAATATTCCTAGTCAATTTGGCTGTTACATAATAATTAAATATAAATGTTTTCATGTATAGCTTTTTATATTCATTTTCTGACTCAGCAAAGATGGATAAGATAGAGTCTAGGCACTCAAAGAATTCAGAGTTTGGTAGCAAAAATAATTGCCTAAATTGGTAAGTACAGTCCACTGTGTTGTTCTGTGTTCAAATAATATGAATCACATTTTATGAGTGAATTAATGAATGGGTAGATAGATAGGAAGATAAATACAGTGCAAAAACAGCATAGAAAGTTTAGAATAATACTTAAAACTTGTCTGACACATAATAAATGGTCAATAAATAATTGTTAAGCAAATTAATTTTAGACATTAGTGATTTTAATAGAGTCAAGGAAGACTTCATTTGGTATTTGGTAGTAAGAAGAATATGCAAGGTTTGGGTAGAAATACAAGGAAAGGAAGTATGTAGTAAGCCAGAGAAATTGTATGTGCAAAGACAAGAAACAAAAGAGCATTGTCTATTTGGGAAGCAGCAAACACTTTGATACTGCAACAACACAGAATTTACTATAGGGAGAAGTGGAAGAAAAGAAAAAAAATCTCTGGAACTAGTGAACTTTTTAGCTTAATAGCTATCCTGTAGACTGTAGAATGCTACTGGCATGTGATTTAAAGATTTTGAAATTTCCCCTTGAGTCTTTAACATGGTACCAGAAGGAGGTAGTTAAAGGTAAGATTCATGACAGGATTTTTGAAGTGTTTACAAATTCTCTTCTATATTAAAAAAATATTTTAAAATGGTTGAATATGGTGAACTTTAACAATAAATGTCATTTCTATTAATGAAAAAATTAAAAGTTTTTGTATATAGCAAATAACTCAACTGATAGAAAGGCTTTACCTAAACAACTCATTAACCTTTCACTTAAAGAAGATAATTTCCTTTTTGCTTCTGTGCTATTTAAATTTAATTTTGCCTGCAAATCCTGACAATTTGTCTCACAACCTGCAATTTCCTTATTAAGGATATTATCCTCCACTTCTTAGTTTGCCATTCTTCTGTCAATCATAGATTTTATTATTTTAAATAGAAGGAACATTAACAATTATTTGTCCCTTCATCATCCAGTTGTTGTAACTAAGAAACAGATGGGAGAACAAACTTCCCTAAATTTAGAGCTGGGACCGGTGCAGAACATGATTCTACTTCTTAGTCCACTGTTCTTTCCTTTAATTATGTTATCAATCCAAGAAGACCCTGGCTTTTCTTCTAAAATTACCCCTCTCCTAAACAATTTACTCCCCAAGAGGCCAATAAAAGGATGGAAGACAGTGGTTTATGGTAAAAATACCAATGACTTATGGGAAAGGTAGCATAGAATCTCCCAACCAAATTTGGGGGTTTTCACTATTTCCTTAGGCTATTACACTTTATATTGGATCTGAAAAGTTCTATCTAACTGTGTAAATCTCTACTTGATGTGTTTTGCAACTAGCTTTCCATATACAATTTTATAGCCACATTTCCATTTTCCCTAGCAATTGCCAGAATTTGAAACAACATACAGTTGACCCTTGAACAACTTGGGGGTTAGGGATTCTGACTACCCACACAATTGAAAACCCATGTGTAAGTTTTGACACCCCCAAAACTTAATTACTAATAGCTAGTCTTGACTGAAAGTCTTACTAATGACAGAAATAATCAATTAACACGTATTTTGTATATGTATTATCCACTGTATTCTTACAATAAGCTAGAGAAAAGAAAATGTTAAGAAAATGATGAAGAAGAAAAATACATTTACAGTGCTGTGTTCATTCAAGAGTCAACTGCATTTACTTTAAACGGAACTGAAAGTTAAGAAGAAATTTTTTAACCTGTTCCCATCATAGTCACATTTTTTGAGAGCTCAAATAGTTTTAACAGATTTTCAGTGATTTATTCTATCTTTATAGCCAAGTCTGACCATGTCTCCCTTTGTTCTCAAATAAAAGAGATGTCATATGAAACATGGAGGCTGGGAAAAACAATATATAACCAGAACTTTACTATATTTATAAATGGAATTTTTGGATAAAATATGATTTATTTACTCACAAAAGTCCTTTCTAACACCCTGACTTTTCATGTATTTTACCTCCTCACATCGTCCTTGGCCTCTCCTCACTCTATTCTTAATGTTTTCTGTTTATTCTTAGGATCTTCCAATCCAAAATTCTTGTTTCCTTATGGATACAATTTTTACCACTATGTTTAATCTGCCTTGTTTCTTCTAAAAAACCTTCCATCAGGTTTATTGTGTCATAGCCAAAGGGTTTATTTTATAAAAGAAAAATGTTTTTAAAAAGTTATTCTAGAACCCACCATTTATATATAATGGTCTATTCTGATCTACGAAGAGTAAGATGGCTTCTTGCAAACCTAATATAAGCCAGCAGGTTATAAAGAGAATAGTATTTACAATGTCAATAGTATTTACAACAACATTTATAGAACACCTACTTTGCCATAGAGATGAATGAGGTAAAATAGCTCCCCTTGAGGAATTGATAGCATAATGGTTAAGTCAGGCATAAATTGAACCATGTATCTACCTACCTACATGATATCCACTTGGGTATCATAAAGCCTCTTCAAACTTAAAATGTAAAAAAAAAAAAAAAAAAAAACACACCAAAACTAGATTTCCATTCCTTCCCCCCAACTCAAGTCAGATTCCCCATCTCAGTAAGTAATCTTAATTCACAACCCAAACAGGAAGTTAACCCCTTTCTTCGCTTCCCAAATTCAACCCATCAGCAACATCTGTGGAATGTTTTAAAGTGGAACTTAAATATATTTGCTCTTTTCCATTGTTTCTGTTACATTTCTATTCCAAACCGTTGGATCACACCTGAACTACTATAGGAGACTTCTATTCTAGCTCTGTCTTTTTAGTGGTCCCTTATCCCACAGAATCCTGAAGACTCTCTTTGGAATTTGTAAGAGGTCCTGTCATTTTTCTAATCAAAGCCAGTCGACACCTTCCATAAACTCCTCAAATAAATCCCATTGCCTTATGTCCCCTAATGCCTTTCATGATGTGGCCTCTACTAACAACTGTACTCATCCCACAGTCCTCCACAACCTCTCCATTTTTGTTGTCCTGGCATTTAAAAGAATGTCCACTTCTTTCTTGTACTAGACATTTATACTTGCCTAATCCCTGCTTTGAATGTTACTGATCTCTACTCACCACCTCTGTAAATTAGTGTTCCATTTTAGACATCAGGTTTCAGTTAAAACACATCTCCTCCAAGAGGCCTTTCCTGACTGCCTTGATTAAAATGTGAACACACACAAATACATACTATATTTTTAAGTAAAGAGCTATGTTTATTTCTTTTACAGATATTTATTACTAATATATTTTCATTTACATGCTTGCATTTGTTTGTCTCTTCCATCTGAAGGTCCTATCTAAAGGACGTCTGAAACATTGTAAGGGTTTAGAATTTTCAACAAATAAACACATGATTTTAGTTTTAATTCATCCTACAAATATTTTTAGAGGGCCTCCTGTGTGCCGGGACCTCTTCCTGACCCAGGGCATACAGCAGTGAGCAAAGCAAACAAAATTCTCTGACTTTATGGAGTTTAAATTCTAATTTATGAGTAAGTGGAATTATTGGATAAAATATGATTCAAGTTTTTATAGAAGTCCTTTCTGCCAGCCCAACTAATGTCAGGGAGTGCAGACAGACAATAAACACAAATGTAAAGCATTGAATATAAGAAAAATAAGGCAGGGAAGGACATTTGCAGAGTGTATATGAAAGTATTGACTTAAGATAGTCAGGAATGGCTTTACTGAGAGGTTAATATTTGAGAAGACTTAAAAGAGACGAGAGGGGGACAGCCACACTGGTGTTTATGGGAAGAGCTATCTAGGCTGAGGACAGCACAAAGACAAAGGATCAGAAGTGGAAGATACTCTGTACCTCTTCCAGGTGGCTGACATGGCAGGAATTATCAGAAGAGTTGAAAGGGATGAGTACAAAAAGCCAAAGAGAATTGACTGAATAATGCAGGGTTTATGACCACTTTGGCCTTTACTTTTAAGAAAGTGGAAAGCCCTCGGAGGATTATGTGGTGTTATCTATACCAAACCATGGCGGTACAATGCATTAAGCGTTTTGTGAGCTATCACTTCAAATTCATTCTGGTTGGTGCAGGGAAGGCAGACGCAGCAAATATTTCTTGGAGGAAATGATAACTGAGATGACTCTTGTTTACCTATCAAACTCATACATATCATTCAGAACCCTTCCAAGTGACACCTCCATCACACTGTCCATACATTTTATGTATACTTCTATTTCATTATGCTCTACATTTAAATAATCTGTTCGTCTCCTAGGCCATGAGCTTCTTGGTGCCAATAAGACCGTGTCTTATTCATGCCTGTATATCCAATGCCTGGCACAATGTATGGCAAATACTTGATATCTCTTGGATGTAAGAGTGGAAACAAAATGTGTGCTTCCTATTGGTGTTTCTGAAATAACAGATTTTTAAAATAAGAGATTGGGTATCTCACCTAATGTGTCAATATATGATTAGATGATATCACAATATCTTTGACATCTGAGGAGAGAATGAAAGTGCTGCCAATAAAAGCACAATATTACTTTATTTTCTTTCCAGTAGATACCTGCAGTAAATAATTCAGGGTCACTGTCACTGTTGCTAGCCATGTCAAAAAATGACAAAACATAGCTACTGTTTTGCTTGTTAATTTCTTTCATGATAAAATTTTCAATAAAAATTGGACGCTCCACCTCATCAATATTAGTGAGGCTTTTTTTAAGATTTTATTTATCAGAGAGAGATCACAAGTAGGCAGAGAGGCAGGCAGAGCGGGGGTGGCGGGGAGTAGGCTCCCCGCTGAGCAGAGAGCCCGATGTGGGGCTCCATCCCAGGACCCTGGGATCATGACCTGAGCCGAAGGCAGAGGCTTTAACCCACTGAGCCACCCAGGCACCCCATAATGAGCCTTTCTTAAATGCACATTATTTGCAACTATGTTTAGTAAAATTGACTAATTGAATCAAGCAACTGAATACTTGACTGCACAATGTTGAGTGTATAAGTATAATATATCATTTACCAAAATGTGTTTCTAACAACATAACTACAAACAATATTCTTAGACATGATTGTTCAACTACCTTCAGTATCTAGTGCTATTCACTATGGATATTTTGGAATCATAAGGAATATGACAGTACACATCTTCTTTACACCTTTCTCAATTCTTTGAGAAATCTTTGGTCTATTTTCTCTTAATCTATTCATTTCCACATTGAACTTCAACATAAGCCAAACTTTCTCCTTTATTTCTTTTGAGTATTGCTTACATACAATGTTTCACATGTACGACATAGTGATTCAACAAGTTTATATGTTATGCTGTATTCACCACAGCTATTACCTGTCCTTATACATTTCTATTTTTCTATTTCTATTTCTATTTCATTACAATATCATTGAGTAATATTCCTTATGCTGTGCCTTTTATTCCTGTGATTTACTCTTTCCATAACCATAAGCCTGTATCTTCCACTCCCCTTCACCCACTTTGCCCAACTCCCTTCCTACTTCCCTTCTGCCAACCATCATTTTGTTCTCTGTATTTGTAAGTTTGATTCTGCTACTTATTCATTTATTTGTTTATTTTTTTTCAGGCTCCAACTCTGTGTTTATTGCTTAAGTGACTAAAATAATACACTTATGAAAAAGACTTTGTAGTAGGCAGAATAAGGCCCTCCCAAATATGTCCACATCTTAACTCCAGTATATTTATTTATTTAGATTTAATTTAAATTCATGCTAGTGTTATAATGAGCACTGGGTGTTATATGCAACTGATGACTCACTAAATACTACTACTGAAACTAATAATAAACTGTATGGTAACTTTTTTTTTATTTTTTAAGATTCTACTTATAAGTGAAATCATGTGGTATTTGTCTTTTTTAGTCTGACTTATTTCACTTAGCATAATACCCTCTGAGTCTATCCAAGTTCTCTTCAGTGACATGATCTCACCCTTTTTATGGCTGTCTAATATTCTGTTATACATTTACACACACACACCCCTGCACATGTGCATGCACATACCACATTTTCCTTATCCATTAGTCTATTGATGGATACTTAAGTTGCTTCCATATCTTGGTTATTGTAAATAATGCTATAATAAACATAGGGGTGCATATACCATTTCAAATGAGTGTTTTTATTTTCTTTGGGTAATTGCCCTGTAGTTGAATTATAGATCATATGGTTTTTCTATTTTTACTTTTTGAGGAACCTGCATAATATTTTCCAAGTGACTCTACCAAATTACATTTCCAACAACTGTGTACAAGGTTCCTTTTTCTCCACATCCTCACCAACATTCGTTATTTTTTGTCTTTTTTACTTTAGCCATTCTAACAGGTGATAGCTCATTGTGGTTTTGATTTGCATTTCCTTGGTGTTTACTTATGTTGAGTATCTTTTCATATATGTGTTGGCCATCTGTATTTCTTCTTTGGAAAAATGTCCATTCAGGGTCCTTGCCTATTCTTTAATTGACTTGTTTGTTTTTTTTGGTGTTGAGTTATATAAGTTCTTAATATAGTTTGGATATTAACTCCTTATTGATTTATCTAAACTGTTAACCCCTTATTGGATATATCATTATCAAATACCTTCTCCCATCCAGTAGGTTGTCCTTTTGTTTGTCTATGATTTTATTTGCTGTGCAGCTTTTTGTTTTGATGTAGTTCCAATAGTTTATCTTTTCTTTTGTTTCCCTTGCCTTAGGGGACATAGCTAGAAGAATTTGCTATGATGAGTGTCAGAGAAATTACAGAGAAATTGTGATTTATTTTTGTGTGTGATGTTAAAATGTAGTCCAATTCCACTCTTTTACATGTAGCTGTCTAGTTTCCTCAGCACCATTTATTGAAGAGACTGTCTTTTTGCCCTTGCATAATCTTGCCTACTTTATCATTGACCATTTAAGCATGGGTTTATTTCTGAGCTCTCTTCTGTTACGTTGATCTGTATGTCTATTTGACACCAGTAGCATACTGTTTTAATTACTATAACTTTGTGGTATATCTTGACATCTGGGATTGTGATACCTTCAAGTTTGTTCTTTCTCAAGATTTCCCTGGATCATTGGAGTCTTTTGTGGTTCCATACAAATTTTTATATTATTAGTTCTAGTTTTATGAACAATGCTGGTGGCATTTGATAGGGATTGCATTGAATTTGTAATTACTTTGGATAATAAGAACATTTTAAAAGTATTGGTTCTACCAGTCAATGACTATGGAATATATTTGCATTTGTTTGTCATCTTCAATTTCTTTCATCAGTGTTTTATAGTTTTCAAGTGCAAGTATTTTACCTCCTTAGTCAAATTTATTCCTATGTATTTAATGTTTTTCATGCAATTATAAATTGTGTTGTTTTCTTAATTCTTTTTTCTGTGACTTTGTTACTGATGCATAGTAACACTACCAATTTCTGGGTATTAATTTTGTATTCTGCAACTTTACTGAGTTCATTTTCACTTCCAGTAGTTTTTTGGTGGCGTTCTTAAAATTTCAACCTTTCTTTAGAATTTCAACCTTTCTTTAGAAACTATTTATAAAGGAAAATCATGCTTTCTACAGTTAAGAATTGAGTGAAATAATTACCAAGATAGAAAGAATAAAATTCTGGTGAAGTATGTAATTTGTTCACAAAAGTATTTATTTGAAAGTTGTTAATTATAAGGGAACATAAATGCAATTTTAATGTTACTAAGTAACCAAATGCTTATCGTGGAATCATTTCAGTTGAGATAGAAAGATAATCCCATACACTCCACCTCCACTGACAGTCCTCTGCAGAATACACTTAAGAGCTCTGTTTAATGCTAGTAATCAAAATGTTCTGCTTTTTTAGTGTGTTAGTTGCCATAGTGTGGTAAATTGAATATAAAATTTCACATTGCAAGACCTCTTGGTAATGGTTTCAAAATATTAGCTTAAGTTAGGTCATCTCCTGTGAATTATATGGCATAAAGCTGCAAAAATATTTCAAGATAAATTTACCAGAAGGGATTATGTGATGGAGATAGCAGTTAAATATTTGCAACATGTGACCAGAGATTAACATTCCCAAAAATGGACAGCCTTTTATCTGCTAATCGGATTTAGGGACTTGTCTTGTATTTTGTATAATTCTGTAAGGAGACATGAAATTCTACATTTATGAAATCATTTTTAAAAGACACTCATTTCCTAATGATTCAGTTATCTTCACTTATAAGACAAATAACATCTACCCATGGCAACACAGTTTTTATTCAACAGAATAGGAGAGGAGATGATGTAGTGATAAAGAATATAGGCTTTGGAGTCTGACTACCTATATTATAGCCAGTCAAACTCAAATACTTAGAATATTGTTGACATTGAGTTGTTCACATAGTCTCTCTGAACTTCATTTTCCTCCTCTGTATTTCATTGCAGGTAATATCTACCACATTAAATTACTGTCATAATGTAATGTGATTTGTGTTTAAAGCCCTCAGCACAATATCTAACACCTAGGAGTGGGCTCAGTGAGAAGAATGCAATGATCAATTAGTTCTCCAGGGGGCGTAAGGATGGAGAGTAGACGCGTGGCTCCAGTGGAAGGTTCTAAACTAGCAGACTTTTCCACTATGATTGGATATCTTATCTGATGGATCGGTATATGATTAGGAGACTTTGCCTTATCTTTGACACCTGAACAGAGCATGAGATTGCTGTGAGCTCAAATAAGATAATTCCTTGCTTTCTTTCCATTTTTGCTTTCCACCCTGCCTGTTACTATAAGATTTCCTTGATGGAAGAATATGAAAAGTAAATTATCTCTTATACTAGTGGATGTATAACTGGGTCTTGGGGCAAATAACAAGAATTGGGGAGATGACGCAGGGGGTTGTTGATTTGTAGCATTAGGAGAAGTTAGGAAGAAATGTGCCTACTGGGTTTCCTTAAGCA
Source organism: Mellivora capensis (assembly GCA_004024625.1). Taxonomy (NCBI): domain Eukaryota; kingdom Metazoa; phylum Chordata; class Mammalia; order Carnivora; family Mustelidae; genus Mellivora; species Mellivora capensis. The sequence goes on along the minus strand of PISX010005033.1, from coordinate 93,389 downwards.
GATATGAGGCTGACAACCAGCACTCCACTGATTTAGGGGAATTATTTTTTCTTCTGTATATAGAAGGACTCACTGCTAGATTTATGGGATCAAAAGATGGAATGTAAAAGTAATCACTAGTGTTTCCTATGAGCCAGTGTGTAAGATGCTTTATAAGCACTGGCTCATATAATCCTTCCAAAACCCTAAAATCTAGGTGTGTAAGATATTTTCTAAGTGCAAACAAGAAAACAAAATGTTAGAAATAGAAGTATTTCTTTGTTTCTGTCATAGTTTATCATGTGCTGTCTCAATTATAGAAATGTTCTGGCATCCAAGATGAGTATGGGTAGAATTGTCCTTATTATCCAGAAAGAGGAAAAGAAGAAAAATAGAATTAAAAATAAGACTCCTGGAAAATTACCATTATTATGTAGGAGACCTAATTATGGGACAGAAGCCCTGCTCTAACTACCTGTACTTCATTATTTTCCTTTGGGTTTGCTTATACTCTCATTTCTGCTCAGACACACCTACCTACCTACATTCTCTCTCTCTCGCTCGCTCGCTCTCTTTTTTTCTTAGTGAAGTAGTATTTTAGACCCTGCAGATATTTAAATAGACAACTATTATTATATAATGAAGTTCAGTCATCAAGTTGTAATTATAGGTGGGCAATGATGAAAAGCCCCACTCTTTAAAGACTTATTTGAAAGAGAGAGAGAGACAGTGTGTGTGTGTGTATGCGTGCATTTGCAAGCAGGGGTGGAGGGTTCAGAGGGAGAGAAGCAGACTCCCAGCAGAGCCTGGAACCCCAAGTGGGGCTTGATGTCACAACCCTGAAAGCATGACCTGAGCCAAAATCAAGAGTCATATGCTTAAGACTGAGCCACCGAGGTACCTGGAGACCCACCATTTAATGCTGGATTGTTCACAAGTTTCTTAAGATTCAGAGATGACTCTAATGAATACATTGTTTGAATAAAGTCAATCATACTGAGTTTAATTTGAAGGTATCTACAAATTACTGTAAGGAGATAGTTAAACCTCACTAAATCTAATAATAGCATCCATGTCTCAAACTATATGTAAAGATTCACTCCATTTTGAAAGTGTGGAAACAAATGCAATATTTAGGAAATAATTAACTTGGGACCTTGCTAGCATAATAATTTAGAGTCCACCCTTTGGAATCAGGCAGACTTTAGTTTCAGCCCTGACTTTACCACAGTCTAGCAGAATGATCCTGGGCAAATGACTTCATCTCTCAAACAACAACAAAATCAGTAAAGGGCCTTCTGCCTTGCCTGACATACATAATGTGTGGTCTGTAAGCAATTGCATCCATTATCACTATTTATATTTCTTCTGGAACCTGTTAGAACCACAAATGGTCAGTCTTGGACCATTTGAATTGACAGTTGAATTATTTGGGCATTATGTTAATAAAGACAACTTTTCCCCTATAACGTGGCGAAATGTAACATTTTCCAATATACAGAGCATAAAGTTGTACAGCTTCATTTATAATAGAGACAATCTTAAATGGACCAATACATGTAAAGTCACAAGGAAGTGTCTGGCAAAACAACATGTACTTAATAAAAGTTATCTATCACTGCTACTACTAATGATAATACAAGAATAACTGATATTTTCTCATCAGAATTCATCTTTTCTTAAATAGTTTTAGAAACAAAATGGATCTAATAACATACATTTTCAAAAACGTGATACAACAAAATCTGTAAACATTTAAATAAATAAATAAATAATAATTTTATGAATCACAATATTTTTTCAATGCATAAATGCAACATTTTTATCCAAAAGGGATAGCATAGAAGAAAGGCTTAGAAACGCACATATAAATCCAGTACCGTGTTAATGTGATTCTCAGGCTCCTACTGTCATGCAGCCACATTGTTGGCAGTTAGGAGTGTCCCTAATTCCTCTGCTCAGCGTGGGATCTCATGTCTATTGGCTTGTCTGTTTCAACAGGTGTCACTGAGCTAAAAGGCGATTAGACCCAGAACTCTTACTCCCCTATTAGAGCTCCATACCAGGGTTGTTCTGTTGTCAGCACCTTGATGGTTCCCCTCTTTGTTCACACTTAGCAGGAACCCAGGGACCCTTCTGAAAGTCACTGAGCAGCAGAACAAGCTCCCTGTTTGCCTGACAAATGGACCTAGCTGGAAGCAACCAGGGGACCATCTGTGAGAATAAAATGTAGTTGGGATGGCCAGAATCACAGCCAGGAAAATCCATCCTGCTTAGAAATGCCAAGCAAAAGGCTGTGCCACACCTTTGTTTCACTTACCTGTACATCTGACATAATATATGCACAGAAGCATGGATACATAGTAGTTAGTACAGTAATAATAGACTGGTTTGAGTTTTGCACATATCTGTAAACAAATGAAAGGTTCATGCCTACATAATAAGGGTGTGTGTGTGTGTGTGTGTGTGTGTGTATAACTTCTGAGGTCCCTCTCTGTTTATGCAGAGTTTTCAGTTCTCTGTTGCTGATGCGCACAGCACATTCTGGTATTCTTCAGAGTCACATGGGAGCAGTGCTGATAATCAGAGAAATGTATCTTAAAGACATTGTATTTTCTCTTCCCCTCATGCTTCCTTTCTTAGCCACCCCTACCCCTGTGTGCTTTGCAAAATAAGCCTTGCACAAAAGGTTACATCAAAGAAAATACAGAACATAATTGCTTGGTTGTTTTTCTACTTTCCCATTTATTTGTTTCTCCAGCCCTGAATGCCAAACATAGAGCTACTAAAAAAAAAATTTAGAATAAGCCTGAGGTGGTTTCAAGAAGTTTTAAGACTTCCTAGTGAGAAAAAAATCTCCATGTTTTGATAACTACAGAAATGTAATATGTGAGTAGATCAAAGGATGCTGTAAATGTGTCTCACTCTTGAGAGGTGCTCCCATTAGTAATGGGAGTTTAAATCTGAGAGTTTATTTTAATCACTTTTTTATGTGTCTAATAAATCATTGAGATATATGTATGTATTTCCTAAATACATAGATATCCTAAAATGCAAACTAATACTTGACAACATTCATGGATATTATGTATGTGCCATCAAATATATTGCCTGGATTATCTCTCTTTGCTCCAAAAACTCTGAGGTTTAGTGGTATTATTATCCCCATTTTCCAGATGAGCAAAGTGACTCACAGAGAACATATTTTTCCAATATCATACAACTAGAAAGTAGGTTGGTCAGCCTTATCAAGGTAGGCCCAGAAAAGGAGTCTCAAACTATAACTAGTCTAAACCATGCTCACAGCCACCTGTGGTTTAAGTTTTTTAATTAAAATTTAAAAGAATTAAATATAAAAAGCTTGATACTTTTGCTAGTATTTTGAAAATTTTCAAATACTTCCCAATAGAATTAATAGAGGATATCATTGATAAGAAAAAAAAAGGCAGTATAATGTAGCGGAGAAGTAACTTAGCCTAACATTTAAGAGCATTCCGACAGAGAAGAGAGGTATTAAAATGTAAGTACACAATTAATTATTAACATAATAAGTGCTACCCAAAAAAAGATGATCTTCATCATCTCCTTCATTCTGCAGAAGGGATTCATCAGAAGAATTGAGACCTGAAGATGAAGTTATACTTTGCTAGGGAAAGGATATGTGGGAGAACATTCCAGACATTGGGAGTGGTATCGCATTTTCTAGGAAATGAAAGAAGCCAGAGTGGCTAGAACATGGAGAGCAAGAGGGAGACATGTCACAGACTAGGAAAACATGATGGAGGTCATGACTAGTTGGTTGTCATTCTAAAGAAGAGGGAGATAATGCAAGAGACATCATGGAGTTGACATTAATGGATATTGGTAATGGTGTTGATGTGTGAGGTAGGAAAAAAGATTGATTTGAAGCAAATGAGCTGTGGCTTTTGCTTTTTGGTGACTAAGAACCCAAATAAGGAAGATTTTTAGCTGCAATATAGAAGTTAGGGGGAGGAACAGTTTCAGGGGTGATGAACCTCCTTCAGAGCTGTATGTGTGGGTGGGCATGAGTGTGGGAGTGCAAGGATATTAATTTCTTTAATTCTGAAATTAGAAATCTCTTATGTCATTTCCTCTTTATCCTGAAAAAGCACAGAACAAAATCCTGTTGTTGAAATCTTCAGATAATTGGGGGTTTTCTAAATAGCAGAAAAAATTGAACACCAATCCAAACTCAAACCACTGTTCTCCTTCTCCTTAGCCTTTGTTTCCGTGTGATCCTTTATACTGAGCAGAACCTGATAAATTTGAGACACCGGAGAACAAAATACAGTATGCTCATTTTCTTTAGGGGAAATGACACCGTGGCTGGATTCAGCCAGATGAAGAATTGAAGGGATTTCCTGCTCCCAAAGAGCTGTGAAAGGCGAAATTCTCCTTAACAGGTTTCTTATTGACAGCGCCAGCCGCTTAGCGAGACACATCTTCACATATGCAGGAAGCAGTTGAGAACAGTGGATAACACAGGCTTTAGATTGAACATCCCAGTTTAAATCCCATGCCTACCACTTTCTGACTAATCTGGTTTCTTAAGCAAATTGCTCTCTGGCCATCAGATTCGCCATCTATAAAGGATTTTAGTGAGAATTAAACTAATAAATGAGACAAGTTATTTATGATACAAAGTGCACCCCTGCTGTAGATAGAGTAAGCACTCAATAAATGGTCGCTTATTTTATTTAACACAGAAGAGCAGCATGCCAAGATCTTGCTTCAATAGAGAGCAGTGAATTATTATGTAAAGTATATTTAAGCTTTATGAAACCTAACTGAAGATATCCTGATACATAATTTGAAACAGCTTTTCTCCTGAATCTAACAGAGAAACATTTTTTTTAAATACCCAGCTTAACTGAGAACAGGACTTTGAATTGATTAAAATAAGTTCTCCAGGTCGTAGTTTCTTCCTTTATATAAAAATCAAATTAGACTAGATCAGTGCTGCCCAATAGAAATATAATAAAGAGAAATACAGTATAAGTCACATGTATAATTTTTAATTTTCTAATGCCAACACTTATAAAAGTGAAAAGGAGCAGGTGAAAATTTTAGTATTTTATCTAATGTATTTAAAATGTTATCATTTCAGTATGTAACCAATATAAAAATTATTGAGCTATTTTGCTTTCTCTCTTTTGGTGCAAAGTATTCAAAATCATGAGTGTGTTTTAAACTTCAGTACATCTTAGTTCAGACCAGCCACATGTCACGTGGCTAGAGAAACCACCATCCTAGACTACTGGATGGTCTATCAAGATCTTTCCATATCAGACGTTGTGTGGTATTAACCACATATTTAGACATTTGTTTTTATTTTTATTTTTTTTCCAAGCTTTTATTTAAAATCAAGTTAGTTAACATACATGGCAATGTTAGTTTTACATGTAGGATTTAGTGAGTCACATGACAACCAGTGCTCATCACAAGTGCCCTCCTTAAGACCCATCACCCATTTAACCCATCCCCGCTGCAGACCTCCCCTCCAGCAACCCTCAGTTTTTTCCCTGTAGTTAAAAACCTGGTTTATACCAGATTCATGTTCATGTGTCTTGTTTCTTAAATTCCACGTTTGTCTTTCTGTTTTTACCGAATGTTATTTTTCGTGAGCCTATGGATTTACCATGTAGTTAAGGATGAATTTCTGATTTAACTGAGTTAAAAATGAGAAAAGGACATTTAAATTGCTTAGCAACTGCTGAGTGGCAATATGGTCATATTTGTCCAGGAATCCATTCTGAGGCTAAGTGACAAATGTCCCTCTGTTATTGTTATTCTTTTTGGAACTGCATACATTACAAATGATTATGTTTAAATTATACTCTGCCAAATTCCACTAATACATGTGCTGTAAATGATTTAAATCATTAGATGCCCCAGAATTGTAACCCTTATCAATTTCTGTCAAGAGTACATTCTCTGCTGGAAACATATTCCTGTTACTCCTTTCATGTGATAAAATTCTATTCAGTTTTAGTGACACACACTATCAATCACAAAGTAATAAAACAAATATATAACCAAGCCAACACAGTGTCTGAGTCCTACATCATTAAAACAGAAACTATATGCATGCTTCATCAAGTAATTAAGAGCAAATAATTTTTTCTTTCTTTTTTTTTTTAATTTTATTTATTTGTCAGAGAGAGAGGGAGAGAGAGAGAGCGAGCACAGGCAGACAGAGTGGCAGGCAGAGGCAGAGGGAGAAGCAGGCTCCCTGCTGAGCAAGGAGCCCGATGTGGGACTCGATCCCAGGACGCTGGGATCATGACCTGAGCTGAAGGCAGCCGCTTAACCAACTGAGCCACCCAGGTGTCCCGAGCAAAGAATTTTTTCAATAAATTTCTTTATGAATAGGCTTTATTTCTTAGAAGTTTGAGATTTACAAAAATATTGAAAAGATAGTACAGAGTTCCCTATTTCCTCCCAAACACACACATAAACAATTTCCCCTAAATTAACATTTTAAATAATACATTACACATACTAATATGGTGCATTTGTTAAAGTTAATGAAGAATATTGATATGTTATTAAGTAAAGTCCATAGTTTATTAAGATTTCCTTAGTTTTTATCTGATGTCCTTTTCTTGTTCTTGGGTCCCATCCAGAATACATTTATATTGTCATCATTTCTTCTTAGGCTCCTCAGGGCTGTGACAATTTCCCACACTTTCTTTGTTTTTGATGACCTTGAGAGTTTTGATGAGCACTGGTCAGGTATTTTGTAGAATATTCCCAAGCTGAGATTTGTCTCGTGTTTTTCTCATGGTTAACTGGGGTTAAAGGGTTTTGGAGGGTACATCATAGAGGTAAGGTGACATTTTAATCACATCATTTTAAGAAAGCATATTATTGATGTAATTTATGACTGTTGATTGACCTTGGTCAACTTGCTGAAGGAAGTTCATTTTCCCCACTATAAAGCTATTCTCCACTCCTGCTTCCATTCTTTACTCTTTGGAAGGAAGACACCACACATATTCTCACTTTAAGAGTGTAGAGCTTTGCTCCCCCTCCGTTAGGGTACAATACTTATATAGCTTATTTGGAATTCTACAGAGGAGTTTTATCTGTGTTATTAACTTATTCACTTACTTTTATCAGTATGGTCTTTTATTTTTTAGACTGTAATACAATAATACTGTATTTTATTGGTCAAATTGTCCAACGCTGTCCACTAGGAGTTTTTTCAGTTTGTTCTTGTGCCCCTCAGACATACTCCCATCAATGCCTTTTGTTGTTATTGTTTTGTAACAGCTTCCTTACTTTATGACAGTACTACAAGATCCTCCAGGCTTCTCCTAGAATCAGCCATATCTCCAAGAACTCCTGCATACTTTTATTGGAGAATGGTAATAGAAATCAAGATCTGGATGCTATGTTTTTCCATCTTTTTATATCTCCTTCAATTTCTTTCATGAGTGTTCTGTAGTTCCTCGAGTACAGGTCCTTTATCTCTTTGGTTAGGTTTATTCCAAGATATCTTATGGTTTTTGGTGCTGTTATAAATGGAATTGATTCTCTAAATGCCCATTCTATAGTTTCATTTTTAGTGTATAAGAAAGCAACTGACATCTGTACATTGATTTTGTATCCTGCCACATTACCAAATTGCTGTATGAGTTCTAGTAATTTGGGGTGGAGTCTTTTGGGTTTTCCACAGAAAGTATCATGTCATCTGTGAAGAGAGAGAGTTTGACTTCTTCTTTACCAATTTGAATACCTTTTACTTCCTTTTGTTTTCTGATTGCTGTTGCAAGAAATTCTAGTACTATGTTGAACAGCAATGGTGAGAGTGGGCATCCTTGTCATATTCCTGTCGTGTTCCCCCTTCTCAATGGGAAGGCTCTCAGCTTTTCCCATGGAAAATGATATTTGCTGTGGGTTTTTCATAGATGGATTTTATGAAGTTGAGGAATGTTCCCGCTATCCCTGTACTTTGAAGACTTTTAATCAGGAAATGTTGTATTTTGTCAAATATTTTTCAGCATCAATTGAGAGGACCATGTGGTTCTTCTCTCTTTTCTTATTGATTGTTCTATTACATTGATTGATTTGTGAATGCTGAACTACCCTTGCATCCCAGGGATAAATCCCACCTAGTCATGGTGGATAATCTTTTTAATGTACTGTTGGATCCTATTAGCTAAGATCTTGTTGAGAATCTTGGCATCCATATTCATTAGGAATATAGGTCTAAAATTCTCCTTTTGGGGGCACTTGGGTGGCTCAGTGGGTTAAAGCCTCTGCCTTCAGCTCAGGTCATGATCCCAGGGTCCTGGGATTGAGCCCTGTATGGGGTTTTCTACTCAGCAGGGAGCCTGCTTCCCCCCCCCCCCCCCCCCGTCTCTGCCTGCCTCTCTGCCTACTTGTGATCTGTCTGTCAAATAAATTTTTTTAAAATCTTTTAAAAAAAAAAAGAGAGAAATTCTCCTTTTTGATGGAGTCTTTGCCTGGTTTGGGAATCAAGGTAATGCTGGCTTCATAGAAAAAGTCTGATTCCATGCTTATGGATTGGAAGAATAAACATTGTTAAAATGTCTGTGCTGCCCAGAGCAATCTATACTTTCATTGCTAACCCGATCAAAATACCAGTGGCATTTTTCAAAGAGCTGGAACAAACAATCCTAAAATTTGTATGGAACCAGAAAAGACCCTGAATCGCTAAGAAAATGTTGAAAAAGAAAAAGCTGGGGGCATCATGTTGCCTGATTTCAAGCTTTATTACAAAGCTGTGATCACCAAGACAGCATGGTACTGGCACAAAAACAGACACATAGACCAGTGGAACAGAGTAAGAGCCCAGGTATGGACCCTCAACTCTATGGTCAAATAATCGTTGATAAAGCAGGAAAAAATATCCAGTGGATAAAAGACAGTCTCTTCAATAAATGTGCTGGGAAAATTGGACAGCTACGTGTAGAAGAATGAAACTTGACCATTCTCTTACACCATTCACAAAGATAAACACAAAATGGATGAAAGACATCAATATGAAACGGGAATCCTTCAAAATCCTAGAGAAGAACATAGGCAGTAACCTCTTCGACATTGGCCACAGCAACTTCTTTCAATCACGTCTCCAAAGGCAAAGGAAGCAAAAGCGAAAATGAACTTTTGGGACTTCATCGCAACTTCTGCTTCTGCACAGCAAAGGAAACAGTCAACAAAACAAAGAAGCAACCCACAGAATGGGAGAAGATATTCACAAATGACACTACAGACAAAGGGCTGATATCTAAGATCTATAAAGAACTTCTCAAACTCAACACCCAAAAAACAGATAAATATGTCAAGGGCAGAAAACATGAGCAGATACTTCTTCAATGAAGACATACAAATGGCTAACAGACACAAGAAAAAATGTTCATCATCATTAGCCATCAGGGAAATTCAAATTAAAACCACACTGATACCACCTTATACCAGTTAGAATGGCAAAGATTAAGAAGGCAGGAAACAACAAATGTTGGAGAGGATGTGGAGAAAGGGGAACCCTGTTACACTGTTGGTGGAAATCCAAGTTGGTGCAGCCAATTTGGAAAACAATGTGGAGGCTCCTCAAAAATTAAAAATAGAGCTACCCTATGACCTGGCAATTGCACTACTGGGTATTTACCCTAAAGATACAGATGTAGTGGAAAGAAGGGCCATCCATACCCCGATGTTCATAGCAGCAATGGCCACAATAGCCTAAATGTGGAAAGAGCTGAGATGCCTTTCAACAGATGAATGGATAAAGAAGATGTGGTCCATATACACTGGACTATTATGCCTCCATCACAAAGGATGAATACCCAACTTTTGCATCAACCTGGATGGGACTGGAGCAAATTATGCTGAGTCAAGCAGAGAGAGTCAATTATCATATGGTTTCACTTACTCGTGGAACATAAGGAATAACATGGAGAACATTAGGTGAAGGAAAGGAAAAGTGAATAGGGAGAAATAGGAGGGGAAAACAAACTGTGAGAGACTGTGGACTCTGAGAAAAAACTGAGGGTTTTGGGGGGTTGATGGGTGAGCCTAGTGGTGGGTATGAAGGAGGGCATGTATTGCATGGAGCACTGGGTGTGGTGCATAAACAATGAATCTTGGAACACTGCATAAAAAACTAATGTCATATTTTATGGTGACTAACAACACAATAAATAAAAAATAGTCTCATGGGGGTGCCTGGGTGACTCAGTTGGTTAAGCGTCTGCCTTCAGCTTAGGTCATGATCCCAGAGTCCTGGGATCAAGGGATCGAGTCTCACATTGGGCTCCCTCCTCAGCGTGGAGCCTGCTTCTCCTTCTGCCTGTGGTCCCCCTGCTTGTACTCTGTCTATTTCTTTCTCTGACAAGTAAAGAAATAAAATCTTAAAAAAAAAAAATCCGGATGCTAGGTGTGCTTACTACTGCTGAGCCCTTGCAACTGTCAGAGCAGAGAAACGTCTGTGTGTACACTAACCCATGTATACACATAACTATAAATATTTCTGTATGTAATAGTCTGCACTAATGTTAAATTGAGCATGCATTCTCGCTGTCTCCAATTATCTTCTATTACCACATGGATTATTCTAGCCCCCTCACCTTGCTAATCTGTAAAATCCCACCCAACAGTGAGAAAGTTGGCTCTCACAATCTGCTGATATCCATTTATTTAATTACTCAATTGAGGGATACTTATGCATCAGTATCATCATAGTTAAGCCATATCCCCATGTGAAACAACATTGACTACAACATACTACTTGCAGGCACTTTCTTTTGACATATAGACTCCATTTATTTCCGAAGATACTTAGGCTAACCCCTCCTTCGGTGAGGCTGTTTCATACATTTTAATAAGATTAGATACTCTTGGTACAATTGACATTCTTTCCTGGCATCCCCAAAATCCTAAATGATTTTTTTAAAGATTTTATTTATTTGTCAGAGAGAGAGAGAGAGCAAGCACAGGCAGAGTGGCAGGCAGAGGCAGAGGGAGAAGCAGGCTCCCCACCGAGCAAGGAACCCGATGTGGGACTCGATCCCAGGATGCTGGGATCATGACCTGAACTGAAGGCAGCCGCTTAACCAACTGAGCCACCCAGGCGTCCCCTAAATGGTTTTTTTAATTTTTATATGTTACGATCCACTCTTTATATTGTGAATTTATGTAGGTTTTTTACAAACACATAATGGCATGTATCTATCCATGTACAGAATGGTTTCGCTGACCTAAAATCCCACTGTGCTTCATATATTCATTTTCCTGCCTTCCCGATCCCTGGCAACAACAATACTTTTGGGCATCCCTACATTTTTGCCTTTTTCATAATGTAATATAACTGTAATCACATAGTATTTGGCATTTCACACTGGCTTTGTTCACTTAGCTATGTTCATTTAATATTCTTCCAAGTCGTTCCATGGTTGATAGCTCATTTCTTTTTTATCATTGAATGATATTCCTTTGTAAGGGTGTACCATGGTTTATCTATTTTCCTAATGCAGAATATCATGGTTACTTCTCATTTTTGGACATTATTAATAAAGTTTCTGTAAACATTTGGGTGCAGGATTTTATGTGGATGTCAGTTCTCAACTCAATTAGAAATATACCTAGGAACTCAACTGGTGTATCATATATTAGCTTTGTAAAAAACTACCAAACTTTTTTAGTTTTTTGGGGTATTATGGAGGGCACGCGTTGCACAGAGCACTGGGTGTGGTGCAAAAACTATGACTTCTATTATGCTGAAAAGAAATTTTTTAAAAAAATAGTAACCATCCAAACTCAATAATACATTAAAATATCATTCGCCACAAAAAAAAACTACCAAACTTTTTTCCCCAAAGTATACTGTTTTGCCACCAGAAATGTCTTAGAGTTTCTGTTGCTCTAAATCCTTATCAGCAGTTAGTATTTTCAGCTTTTTTTTTAAATATTTTATTTATTTATTTGACAGAGAGAGAGAGAGAGATCACAAGTAGGCAGAGAGGCAGGCAGAGAGAGAGAGGGGGAAGCAGGCTCCCTGCTGAGCAGAGAGCCCGATGCAGGGCTCGATCCCAAGACCCTGAGACCATGACCCGAGCCGAAGGCAGAGGCCCAACCCACCGAGCCACCCAGGTGCCCCCAGTATTGTCAGCTTTTTAAATTTTAGACATTCTAATAGGGTACGCAGTGGATGCCAAATGATGTTAAGTATCTTTTCTCATGCTTATTTGCCACCTGTATATCTTCTTTGGTGAGATGTCTGCTCAAATCTTTTGCTCAATTTTTAATTGTTTTCTTATTGCTGACTTTTACAGTTCTTTATGTATTTTGGATAGAAATCTTTTATCTGGGGCGCCTGGGTGGCTCAGTTGGTTAAGCAACTGCCTTTGGCTCAGGTCATGATCCTGGAGTCCCAGAATCAAGTCCTGCATCTGGCTCCCACCTCCACAGGGAGTTTGCTTCTCTCTCTGACCTTCTCCCCTCTCATGTTCTCTCTTACTCTCTCTCTTAAATAAATAAATAAAATCTTTAAAAAAAAGAGGAATCTTTTATCATATATGTTTTTGAAATACTATTTTCCCTGTACATAATTTGTCTCTTCATCCTCTTCACAGAATTGTTCTCAGAGTAGAATTATTTTAATTTTAATAAAGGTGAATTCATCTTTCTTTGGGGGGGTTCCCAAAGACTGTGTGATCAGTGCCAAACTCAAGGTTACTTAGATTTGCTCCTATGTTATCTTCTAAAAGTTTTATAGTTTTGCATTTTACATTTGCATAATTTTGCATTTTGCTTTGCATTTTACATGAACCATTTTGAGTTAATTATTGTGAAAATTGTTAAGGTCTGTGTCTGTATTAATTTTTTAAAAATAGATGTCCGATTCCTCAGTGCCATTTGTTGAAAGACTATCTTCTCTACCCTGAGTTGCCTTTGCTCTTTATCAAAGATAAATTAAATACATTTGTGTGAGTCTAGTTCTAGCTCTCTATTCTGTTTCACTGATCTATGTGTCTATTTTTCCACCCATAGTATGCTGTAGCTTTATAGGAACTCTTAAAGGTGGGTAATGTCTATCATTCAACTTTATACTTTTTTGTTACTATTGTATTGGATATTGTGGGTCTTTTGTCTTTAAATACAAACTTTAGAATCAATTTGTTAATATCCACTAATATCTTGCATATGGAGACTGAAAGTGAAGGGATAGAAAAAATATATTCCATGCAAGTGGTAACCAAAAGTGAGCAAGGGTGGTTATACTTATATGAGATAAAATAGACTTTAAGCCAAAAATTCTCAAAGTAGACAATGAGAGCCATTATATATTGATAAAATACTCAATTCATCAGGAAGACATAACAATTATGCACCCAAAATGAGCACACCTAAACATATAAAGCAAACACTGACAGATTAAAGGGATAAATAAACAGCAATACAATAAGAGCAGGAGACTTCAGCACCCCACTTTCAACATTAGAAAGAACATCCAGAAAGAAAACTAATAAGGAAATAGCAAACTTGAACAATGCTTAGACCAAATGGTTCTGACACATCTGGAATATTCCCACCCAACAGCAATATGATACACATTTTTCCTGAGAGTATATGAACATTCTTTAAGACAGATCACATGTTAGGTCACAAAACAAGTCTCAACAAATTTAAGAAGACTGAAATCATACCAAGTATTTTGATTGGAATTGACTTGAATCTGCATATCAACTTGAAAGAATTGACATCTCAACATTGATTCTTAATCCATGAATGCAGAACATCTCTCCACTTGTCTAGATATTCCCTGATCACTTTCATCATAATTTTATAGATTTCCACATTTAGATCCTGTACATATTTTGTTACAGCTATTTCCCAAGCACTTCATTCTTCTTATAAATGGTATTACAGTTTTAGTTTAAATTCTAAGTGGTCATTGCTGGTAACAAAGAAACCAATTGACTTTAGTGTACTAACTTTGTATATTGTGACCTTGCTCTAATTGCTTTTTAATTATAGCATCTTTTTTCCAAGTCTTTGATACTTTTTACATAAACAATCATGTAGTCTCTGAGCAAAGACAGTTTTATTTCTTCCTTCCATATATGTATACATTTCCTATTCTACTACATTAGCCAGGACTTCCAGGGTGGTGTGGTGTGAAATAGGAGTGATGAAGCAGGGGCATCCTAACTTTGTCCCTAATCTTAAGTGAAAAGTACCCAGTTTCTCATAATTAATTATAATATTAGCTATAGATCTTTTATATACATTCTTTATCAAGTTGAGGGGATCCCCTCCAGTTTTTATATTTTTAAAATTATAAATTGTTATAGATTTTGTCAAATACATTTTTTGGTATCCCTTGATATGATGACATGATTTTTCTTCCTTATTCTGTTGAAGTGATGAATTACAACACTTGATTTTCAAATGTTGAACCAGCCTTGCATGCATGGAAATGATCTATCTGGGTAATTGCTTTTTTTTAAGTTATTAATTACTGATTCAGTTTCTTTAGTACTTTAGTCATAAACCTATTCAGATTATTACTTCCCTTTGTATGAATTTCGGTAGTTTGTACCTCTCAAGGAGTTATTACAGTTTACCTAAGTTATCAAATGTGTGGACATAGAGCTATTCATAGTATTTCAAATTCACATTTTTATAGCTACATTTCTTCACTTTATTATAGTTTTTATATTTTTATATCAGCAATAGCAACCATAATTCTCCTTCATTCTTAAATGCTTATATGCTATGTACTTTTTTCTGCTTGCAGTTATCTTTCATGTGTGTATATATATAAAATGGTTATTCTAGCCCTATTAGTAGGCACTATCTTTGGCTGTAACAAGAGATCAGGAATTCTGAAAATCTGTTGCCTTTAAACCAATTAGTATGAAGAAAGCAGGAGAAAAATCAATTAGCTTATATACTGAAAAAATATGTAGGTTTACCTTTTTGTTTGTTTGGTTGTCTCTAAAGGCAGTGGGTGCAAACTGAATCCAGTGTCATCCTAAGAAAACAGACTCTTTGCTATTGATACCATCTTCATCACAGTTAGCATTTATTTAGCCTTTGCAATATTTAACCTCATTGTCTTATTTAACCCTCAAAGCAATCCACTGAGATGAGTATTAATGTTCCTGCCCTTTCACAGCTGAGCAAACTGAGGCTTTGTGGGGTTAAATATTTGCAGGTAGCAAGTGAAAAAGTCAAAATTTAAATCTAGGCCATCTGATCCATCATATAATGGAGTATTTGATTAAGAGTCACAGAATCCAATAAAATACCATGAAATCAAGATAAGATGTCCCTTTTAAACATAAGGAGTACAACAACAACAACAACAAAATACCATTTTCTCACTTAGGGACTTGAATGATAGAAGTTCTGTTTTGAAAGGTGCTTAACAATGTAAGTAAACATTGTATCATCATGTGTAGGATGGAAAGAGTCCTGCCTATCAGCCGAGGAATTATAATTGTCAAGTAGAGTAAGATACAATTGGGTCAATATAGTGAGGCTGGATTATACGGACTTTGAAGTCCACATAGAGCTCAATCATGGTGTGATAGAAAATAGAAAACTTTTGAGGGTTACTGAAGGAAATACTATAGGATTCTGGGAGCAGTGGGTCCCTAAGACAAGATAAGAACTAGTATTAGAAATAGCAAGAAAAGAAAAGTGCACTTACATATAATACGTAGGGATTCATTCAGTAAACATTTATGGCAGATCCTATGCTAGAAGCACACTGAAAAAAGGTCCCTTAAATACCAGTCTTGTTATTAAGCAGCTTATTGCCCAATAGTAAGAAAAGGCGAATTAAAGATGGAGATTTTCATTTTTTTAGGTCATTATGGAAATCTATTAATGTTTCAGAGAAAGTGCAAAAGAAGATATGAGCATTGTCAACAAGGTGGTAGGAGTGACAATAATGAGAATGGCTATCCTCAAAGAGATGACACCCGAATTAAGGTGTTTATTGGGACATGTTAAAGAGGTCAAAGAGGAATAGAGGAAACCCCAGGATTATCAAATTCACAGCAAAGGCTGGAAGCAAGGGGGACCATAATGTCGAACATTTATTGAGTGCTTAATATATACCAGGCACTCAACAAAGAGTTATTTCTTCTAATCCTCAAACAACTCTTTAAGGTAAGTACTTTTGTTATGTTCATTTTGCAGATGAGGGAACTAGGCACAGAGAAGGTAAATAATTTGCCCAAAGTCACACAAGTAATAAATGGAGAATGTAAAACTTGTTTAACATAAACTGTGTGATGGCAGAGACTTACCAGTGGATTTTGCAGTCTCCGTAGAAAATGGGGATCAAAGGTTAACTGAAGTACTAGAATCAAATTTAGAATAAGTGTTCATACAGGAATGCATGTTGCAAAGTAGAGAGTCAAATCACAATCATCAATTAGAATTTAGGAGAATTAATTCAGAAAACAGAGAATAAGGCAAGATATCTGGACCTAAGTCAGCTGGGAAATACAGGCAGGAAGCTCTTTTCTATAAAAGAGTCAGAATCAGAGAGGCTTCTCATCCAAGAGTCCTAGTCTTGTTAACCCTGGCCACATTGGTGATAATTCCTCATCTTACTATACCAGAGATATCCTGACTACATTTCACAATAAAACCTGGTTTCATCAACTTTTAAATTTCAGTGTTGAAATAAGTATTAAATAATATTAATAAATGATTCTTAATAATTTATTAGGTATGATTATGATATTTTGAAATACATATCTATTTTAAATGTATGTTAGAAAAACTAATGTTTTACAGGTGAAATGCCTTGATATCAGGTATTAGCTCCAAAATACTACAATAAGAGAGGGACAGACAATGGGGAGAGAAAGAGGGTGGGGGGGAGTTTAGGTGGGACAAGATGATTGGAAAATTTTTAAGAGAAATGAAGCCAGTTGATGGATAAATGGGAATCTGTTTTCTATCATCCTATCTCTCTTTGTATGTGTTTGAAACTTTCCACAGTAAAAAGTTAAAAAAAAGTCTCATTTTAAGATTTTATGTTTATTGTTGATGGAGTTGGGTAACTTTATCTCAAACAACAGCTATATGCTCAGTAGTCTCCAACTCAGCAGGTAACTTGGAATGAAGTATTATTTAACATATATTAAAGCTCATTAAGCACATCAAATATTGTAACCAAGAATACCCATTTTTTATCAAGACTAGAAAACAAAATACAGTTACTTTTATGATATTTAAATATATTTGAGATCACATTATATAGCATTTTTGTATGAAGACTAAAGGGAACAAGAAAAAAATCTTGAAAAATATATCTTTCAAATAGTCTGCTTCTAGTCTCGGGGTGGGGGGGGGTACCAAAATAAAGAGAACATAATCTTTCCAATCCCTTAATCCAAGGAAGTTTCTCTTCAAGCTTGTCTCTTAAAATGAATTCAGTTTTATTCTGAATTCTTATTCTTAAATTCTAATTCTTATTCTCATTCTTAAAAGGAAACCAGTTTTATTCTGAATTTTAGCTCTAGTCCTAAATTTTATCAGTCTTTAACCTTGGATCACTGATTGATGCCATTAACTCTTGTCTACTTACAGTTTTCTATTTTGGCCTCATTAGCATTGGGAGATCTGTCTGCTGCTTCTACATTTTAAAGTGTTTTCTTCATTTCTGTTGCCTTCCCTGAGGACCAGGGCTCACTGTTACTGGATTTTCTTCTAGCCAGGGTTCTGGGATAGGGAGTACCCGCAAAGAAGAGAAGCAGTTGAAAGAAATGTAACATGATTATGAGAGAGATGAGGAAATGAGATAAAGGGTGCCAAACTTTCTAAACAGAATCATTTGGGAGATCCAGTCAGTTGAAGTTAGTTCCCACCTGTCCTACAAAGAGAGATTGATTGACATGTTCATAGAAAGATGGGTCCCAGGTTAACTGGATGTTATCAAACCCTTACAGTTTAGCAATGGACACTACTTCTGAGCCTCCCACTTGAAGCCTTAGGCAGTTCTTAGCAAGGACAGAAACTAACAACAACATCAACAAAATCTAGTGTTAGGAGTGGATACTGGGGAATCTCCCCCAGATCTTGCCTATAGCAGCTCTCGGTCACAGCTATTACTATTGGCATAAGATGTGTCAGCAGTATGTAAGGTACCATCATTCAGGTTGGCGAGGATAGAGGGGGGTATCCAAGCATGCCAAGGAGACAGGACTAGCACAGAAAGAAACTTGGAATTTAGAAATACAGGCTATGTACCAAGATCAACATCCAAGTGAACTTTTCAGACTGAGAATGCTATAAGGCTCAGTGAAGAATTAGGGAATATTAAGAGATCTGAGTGGTGGAAAAGCAAAAACAGAAGTGTTGGGGCCCAAAGACCTGGGTATAAAATCTGGTTATGTCACTTCTTGACCAAGGAACTTTGTGGGAGTCACATAACCACTCTGTAATACAATACTTTTCCTTTCTTTTTCCTTTTTTTTTTAATGTGCAAGGCCTAGTAATAATTATACTATCAGGTATGAATAAAAGTAAATTGTCTACCATAGAGCCAAGCATATATAGCTGGCCTTCAATCAGTGGGAACCAACACTATTAGTCAGTATTCTCCAGGGAACTTTTTTATTTCTAAATTGGTATATAGGCATGTGACTCTTCTGGGATAAGTAGTCCTAAAACCCAATGGTTTCTCAACGCTTGCACTTTTTAAGTGTTTCCCAGGTACTACTTCTGAGATCCTAGAAAATGCCTCTGATAGAAGTGTTATTATCCCCTGGGTCAGGAATGAATTCCTGAGACTGGAGTCCAGTCCCACAGCTGCCACTGGCTCACCAAATGGGCCAGATGTTATTCTCCCTAAAGGCAGCAGGAGTGGCAGGACAAGCTCTACCACTTTTCTGAAGCCTTAATTTTCTCTTGTATGACCTGGGACTGATGACACCTGCCCTTTATAACGGGATTGAATGAGTGGGGTCTGCGAAAGACACAGAAATGTATACTTTTCCACAACAGTGCTCTCTTCTCTTCTATCCCCTACTCCTGGGCCTCAGTTGCAGACACTATAAAATGAAAAGAATAGATTTTGTGATTTTTAAGGTCTCCACCAGCCTATAACTCAGTAGTTACAAAAAAATCTACTTATAGCAAAGGTGACCTTGTCATAAATAATGGTTTACTGCACAATGTCTGGCTGTTGATGTCTCCCTGCCTGTTTGTAATGCATTGCTATTAAGCCTCACTATCATTTTTTCTTGTCTTGCCTTTTTTTTTCCCCTCTGGCATTTCATTAATATTCTTCACTTGGAGATATTTAATGTAAATCAAATTGCTCTCATTTGCCTTTCTACTAGATTGAGGTACAAATTTATTTATATAACTATCATCCTAGGTTTATAAATACAGAACTTAGTAAATAGGCAGTACATGTTTACCCCTTTCTGTAATTTCACTAGCATGTTTCTCATATAAAAGTTCATTTGATAAACCAGTAAACAGCTGCCTTGTTCATCAGCCTTTAGCACCATTTCAATCTTTTCTTGAAACAGCTTTGAACTTTGCTTTTAATATTTGCCTAACTAGTCAATATGAGCTTCATTAACATTGGCAATTAACTGTAATTCCTTCCAACATGTATGGCCAAATCAGTGTGTGTGGTCAATCATCTAGCACTAATTAGAAGTATCTGCTGCTTCTGGGGGCCATAATCTGCCATTTTGGGTTAGTGATTAATTGTAGAAATTGTTGTTAGTTTTCTGATATGATGCAATATGATCTTATTTGCCTCACATCTCTTCTAGACAGACAGGCTGTTGGGTTCACTGATAATTTGGATCCTGCCAAAATAGCCCAAGGCCTATCCTGAGGCTTTGCAATCACATCCCCTTTACTGTCACTGAATCCTGCAAGTCCACTGCTATTTGGAGCCCACAAAATAAGAGATGGTGCTTTTGAAGAGGTTACCATTGAGGATCATTCAGGCTCTGTCATTTCCAATCGTCCTGAACATATCCAGCAGTGGAGAGGGAATGGTGTGGGAGGTACAGTGTGTATGTCCCCGATGCTTGGGAACTGAGGTAAGGATAAAGTTCCACATGCTCTGGTTATCAGAAAACATTTGCCCACCACTTTCCTTTCTCCCACTTCCCAAATCCCATGCCACTAAAAAAGCATAATAATGAGACCTATGTTATACCCAGATTCTGTGCCAAATAAGGCAGTTTAGGTGATTACTTTTGGTTGGGATTTTCCTCAGAGCTTTGTATATTTGCTTGCCTTTTGAAGTTCTGTAGGGAAGGTGAGATGGTTCCTCAACTTTTCCCATGAAAACTCTGGGTCTGATATCCATAGCCCATGCAGGGGCAGATATGGATTTTATATCAAATAGGGCTTAATGGGTAGCAATCTCATTAGAAGGAGAGCTTAGGAGACTTTAAGGCAGTGTTTGAATAACAAGCTTCCTATTTTTATATTTGACCTAAAGGTAAGAATATGCTTTTTCAGCAAACTCCTGAGGACATGTTAAGATGACTATTCCAGAGAGGTCACACTTTGAAAGACTTTCTCTCTGTAACATTATTATCCCTCCTCCTCATAGCCTTTCAACAGGAAGGATGCATGCATAGGGAATCGCTAAGAGAGAATATCAGACTCCCCATTTCAAAGTGAAGGTCTTCTTACAATGAGGTTATGTCCCAATAGACTCCTCACTGTAAGCTGAAAATATAATAAGTTGAAATGTATTTAATGGATCTAACCTACTGAATAACAATATTTAGTCTACCTTAAAGGTACTCAGAATACTTAAATTAGCCTACAGTTGGGCAAAGCCATCTAACACAAAGGCTATTTTGTAATAAAATATTGAATATCTCATGTAATTTATTGAATACTATACTGAAAGTGAGAAGGAAAATGAGTGTTCAGGTTCCAGAATGGTTATAAGGGTTGCAGGTGGTTTACCCCCATAATCATGTGGCTGCCTGGGAGCTGCAGCTCCCTGCCCCTGCCCCTGCCCCTGGCCAGCATCACAAGAGGATCATCTCAAATATCACTGGCCCAGGAAAAGATCAAAATTCAAAATTAATAGTATAGTTTCTATTGAATATGTGTCACTGTCGAACTGTTGTAAAGTAAAAAAAAAAAAAATGTAAGTCAAACAATCGTAAGTCGGGGACCATCTGTATGAGCTACTCCTTGATTAGCTGGCAAATTAGAGGAGTTGGTATTACAGAGAGAATACTAGAAGAGAAATTAGAAACCTGTTTCCAGATTTGGTTCTACTTTCTGGATTTTTCTTCTGCAGTCATTAAAATTTCTAACTCCTTTAGTTTCCTCCTCTGGGAAATAAGGATTTTAATAATATCTTTCTTGCTTATTTCATTAAATTGTTGTGAGGACCAAATGAGATAATGGTTATGAAGGTGTTTTGTGAGGATTATGCAAATGTAAATAATTATTATTATACCTTGTCCAGAATTAGAAATAATTAGAGATTGAACTCCATGACCGTCTAGATCTTGCACAGCTCTAATTCCTATTATTAGGGAAGGGGTCACAGAAATGTTATTCAGTGCTATGCTTTACAGCTATTTAAGAGTCTATAAATATCTCAAGCACAGCCTAACCTTCCTTTCACTCTACAATAGCTGATCATGCTCATCAGAGATGGTAATGTGGGTGGTTTTGATGATGTTCTTTCACTAAGATGGGCCACTTCATATTGTTTTAATGTGTTGGCATTTATAACAGGTGTGTGCTTCTGTGGGCACTTGTCTCAATTTCTCTGCCTCGATTATCCTCACAGCTGGAACTGTCTCCTCCATGAAACCTTGTCTTAACTCTCCTGTCCAGACACACCACCACAAGTTTAAGGGGCCAGTCCCTCCCATATGCACCCACTATTCATAACTGAAGCACAACCTCACTAGAACATGGATCCTTCAAGGATGTAGATCATTGACCTATTCCCTGCATGTATGCATGGCTCATTGGAGACACTCCGTAAAGAGTGGATGCGTGGATATAAGAATGAATGAAAGAGCCCCATCTATCACTCCAGTGTTGTCCAGCTCTTGAGATATTTCCTGGAAGATGCAGTAGAAATGGCACTACTCTCAGCCCCACGAAAAATTTAGTCTGAAATCTAATCACTAGATCTAATCTGGTTGTGTAGTTATGTGCTGCTCTGTCTACCAAAGAGAGGGTCTTGGAGGTTTCCAATTTGTAACATTCCCTTTTCTTCTCCTGTGCTGGCCCAGCTGTAGAAATGAAATTTTGCTCCAATTCTCTGCTCTGTAATCAGCCTGACTATCTGCCTGCTATTCCAGACCACTGATCTGGTGGTCACCTACTTTGGACTACCCCTATTTCTAGACTTAGATAGTAATTCTTTTTTCCATATGTATACTTCAATCACCTACCATCTCATCAACAGAGGTTGCTACCTAATTTTCTAATTCTTGGTCTTCCTTCTAGATTTGACTAATTAACTACCTTGGGTATATTCATTCTCCCATCTTGCACTCATGGTATACATTCCTAATCAGTTACTGCAATGAGCATGCAATAAGACAGCACAGAGGAAAATACTACTAATAGACCATATCCAGAGCATGATGAAACCATCCTCTGTTATATCTCCAATTGCTCTACTATCCTTGCTAGAACCTGCCTATGCAGCCAGATTATCATCCTCCAACCTCACCCTTGCAAACAAGCTCTGCCTTCTGGTTCCATGATGTTGAGGTCCTTACATGCCTTGTGCATTTACTGATCTTGGCTAGAGAAATGAGAATGATAGGAGAGAAAAAAATTCCTTCTCATTCTCACCATACCTTATTTGATGATTTTTTTTTTAAATTTTGGTTTAAAACATGGATTCTGGAGCCAGACTGCTGAGGTTCTGATCCTAACTGTGTCACCGACTGGTGGAATGACTTGGGCAAGTCACCTAAGTTCTTGGTATCTCAATTTCCTTATATTTAAAGGATATGGTAATACCACCTACCTAGAGCATTACTGTGAAAATTGAGTTGAAATAGTTGTAACATTCAGAATAGTTCCCAGATGCATTCTGCCCAGATATTCTCAAAAATATATATATGCTTCTCCAAGATCTATGTAATGATATTAAAAATATTAATTGAAAAATATCCATGAGTCAATAATAGATTACAAATATAAATAATGGAAGTAAATGACTAAATATAGGTAAGTGAGGGAGGGTGTGAGAAGCTATTCCTCATGGTAGAATTCAATTACTGTGTGGAGAAAGAGTGATGAATATAGGAAAAACAATTTGGTGAACATCATAGCAACGATTGTTTCAGGCAATATCATCAGTGGATGCTAAAATTAACGTGTTAAAGTAATGAGAAATAAGATATTTTCATATTCTGAAAGTATCTCTCTATACTGCACTTAGCTATTACAAAGAGAAAAATAGTAACCGGATATGGGAGAGATCTGACAAATAATCAAGTGACCAAAATGAACACGAGTAGTAATGAGACATATTAATATCACGTGCCTGTTGATATGATTCCTTGAAAAGGCTCGAAAAAAGATTTGTTTTTTTCTTACCAAAAATGCATGATCCAAGTTTAATCAAGAACAAACATAGAGGGGTGCCTGGGTGGCTCAGTGGGTTAAAGCCTCTGCGTTCAGCTCAGGTCATGATCCCAGGGTCCTGGGATGGAGCCCCGCATCGGGCTCTCTGCTCAGCAGGGAGCCTGCTTCCTCCTCTCTCTCTGTCTGCCTCTCTGCCTCCTTGTGATCTCTGTCTAATAAATAAATAAAATTTAAAAAAAAAAGAACAAACATAGACAAACCCAAATTAAGCAATAATCTACAAAATAACTCCCAGTATTCTTCACAAGTGAGGAAGTCATCAAAAACAAAGGCAGACTGAAGATCTGTCCTAAATTGAAGAAAATGTAAAGTGACAAACAACAGAATGATCCCAGATTGAGTCCTCGTCTAGAGAAAAGATGTTAGTGGGGAAATGGACTAACTTTGACAAAACTTAGAAGACCGGTTATCAGTTTAGAGTTAAGGTCAAATCCCTGGTCTTGAAAGTTATACTTGGTTTTGTAATATGTTAGTGTTTAGGGAATCTGGTAAAAACTACATAAGAATTATTTGTACAAGTAGTGGGATTTTTGTAAATCTGAGCCTACTGATCATATGCCAAGAATACTAGTTGTATTTCTCTGATGATTCTATAAAGCAAACCTAGGGGTTTATGCTCGAGGATCTTATTGTCCAGTAAAAGGTATAAAATGACAATGTAAAAAGTACTAAATGCTATGAAATATTTAACTGTAATAACATGCAGAAGTTGGAAATAGGGAAATCCCTTAAGTATAAAAAAAATATCTCATGAGCAAGGCAACATTTTAGATGCACCTCGAAGGACATTTGAAATCAGAACATGTAAAGATAGGGGAGAGAAGGGAAATGGGGGTAAAGAAATGGCACAACAAAAAGCCAAGAGCAGGTAATTTCAGGGATAGGTTCATCATGGAGCATGGAGTATTTGCAGGAGTGCTGCTGGAGGTAGGTATTGAGGTTTCATTGAAGAGGGTCTTGAATGCAATTGCAAAATGTACTGATTTCATCCAGTAGTCATTAGGAGCCATGGAAGGATTTTGGACAAGGTAATGCCAAGATCAGTCAGCAGAGAGGTATAAGGGTGACCATGTTAGAGGAGGTGAAGGTGAGGATCAGGGTATAAACTTTTGGCTACTTTATATTATTTAAACCCTCAGTAGTCAGAAAGGAAAGAGTCTGTAGCTATGGGCATTGTTTCCATACAATGCTCATTCATTGTATTCACCATACAATACATCATTAGTTTTTGGTGTAGTGTTCCAAGATTCATTGTTTACAAATAATACCTACTGTTCCATGCAATACGTGCCCTCCTTAATACCCATCACCAAGCCAACCCATCCCCCCACACCCCTCCCTTCTAAAACCCTCAGTTTGTTTTTCGGAGTCCACAGTCTGTCATGGTTGTCTTCCCCTCTGATTTCCCGTCCTTCACTTTTCCTTTCCTTCCCTTCTCCTAATGTGAGTGAAATAAGTTAAGCCGAGAAAGTCAATTATCATATGGTTTCACTTAGTTGTGAAATATTAGAAATAACATGGAGGATAAGAGCATTGTTTTCAAAACTATGAAATAGTTGTTCATGTTTAAATAAACCAATAAAGAATTGTGAACTCAGACATCTTCATATTCACAAAGGCAGATGGTGAACAATTAGATCACTAAGACATTTGCTACCAGCTGTTCCAAACAATAGATGGGGCAGTTTTAAATAAAGGCTTGGAAGTGGATGAATCTTTTATTTTAATGCATATTTAAGGAAGGCAACTTGTCAAGTGCAATTCAGGAACTCAAAAACACCATTTTACTAAGGTTCTGACCATTAATTTCTCCATACCATTTCTTAAATATCCATGTATTGCACTAATGTTAAGATATAATATTTAGGTTACCAGCTTTGCGTTACATAATAAATCTTTTTATACTCTATTCTGGCATGTTTCATATTCAGAAGAGATTTTATAACTATGCTAAAGTACAAATAATAAAATAACACTATAAAATACAGAAACAGGAGTTTAAACATTTCAAAAATGCCCTGTGATTTCAAATGTTAGTAATAGCTCAAAATGTTTGGCTTGAAAACTATTCTCTGAATAACTGAATTTTTAAAATCTATTTCACTAGCAAAAACTTTCTAACTCTCTTCATTCCGGTTTATTCATTTTCATATACATGTTTCAAAACATTATAATTATCAATTTTCTATCCCAGCTTTTAAAATCACTTTAAATTTTTCTGTGTGGCATGTAATTTTCATTTATTTGAGAGCAAAATGTTATATCATGTGGCTAAACAAACCTACCTTAATCATTCTATCACTGGAGATTTAGGTTATTTTTACTAATTTTTACAAACAATGCTAGAACAAATACTCTTGTGCATGTAAATAGTTTGTCTAAATAAAAAAAATTTAGAAGCACTCACTTCTAAAGCTATATTCTAGTTCCTAAAAACAAAGTTAGTTTACTTAACTGATCAAAAAAAATGCGGCATTTTTGTCATTGGCTTTTCAGTATTGATCATTAATATTGTTCATATTGGTTGAAATTACTAAAAGTGAATACATTTATTCTGAAGTCCAGAGATTTAAAGGAAATCTTACAAAGACACATAGTATATTCATACAGAAGATAGGAAAGTCAACTAACATTCCCATTTTTTGTATAACCTTTCTTTCAAAACATTCAGATGCCTAAGATGGACCACACTCACCACTGCAGTCTCTCAGGTTCTAAGATGAGTAAGACCTAGTCTTGGCCCTCAAAAAAGGTTACTATCTACAGAGGAAAATGGATAAGAACATTGATTTTTTTTCAATGGTAGTGGGTTCCACTGGAAGGGCATACCCAAGTATCATTTACTAATAACTATTAATATCTATTTGAGTATTTGGTATTAGATTTTTTTAAACTTATTTATTTGACAGAGAGAGAGAGAAAGAGAGACCAAGAGATAAAGAGAGCCCAAGCAGGGGGAGCATATTAGAGGGAAAAGCAGACTCCCTGCTGAGCAGAGAGGCCAATGTGGGGCTTGTTCCCAAGACCCTGGGATTATGACCTGAGCTGAAGGCAGATGCTTAACTGACTGAGCTACCCAGAACCCCTGGTATTAGATTCTTAATGTGTGATTAATTCTCAAAATAATCTTATAAGTAAAAATATCTCCATTTAATAGGTGAGGAATCCAAAAATTAGAAAAAGCAAGTTAATTGCCAAAGGGCACATCATAGTCAAGATTAAAATCTAAGATCTTGAGGGTTGCTGGAGGGGAGGTGAGTAGGGAATGGGATAATTGGGGGATGGGCATTAAGGAGGGCATGTGATGTGATGACCACTGGGTGTTATACACAACTGATAAATTATTGAACACTACATCTAAAATTAATGATTACCATATGTTGGATCATTGAATTCAAATAAAAAAATAAATATATTTCCCCCTTAGGACCGCCTTTGCTGTATCCCATAGGTTTTGGACTGAAGTGTCTTCATTCTCATTGGTTTCCATGAATTGTTTAAGTTCTTCTTTAATCTCCTGGTTGATCCAAGTATTCTTAAGCAAGGTGGCCTTTAGCTTCCAGGTGTTTTAGTTCCTTCCAAACTTTTCCTTGTGACTGAGCTCCAGTTTCAAAGCACTGTGATCTGAGAATATGCAGGGAATAATCTCAGTCTTTTGGTATCAGTTGAGTCCTGATTTTTGACCCAGTATGTGGTCTATTCTGGAAAAGGTTCCATGTGCACTTGAGAAGAATGAGTATTCTGGTTTTTTAGGGTGGAATGTTCTGTATATATCTATGAGGTCCATCTGGTCCAATGTTTCATTCAAAATAAATAAATAAAAATAAAAAATAAAATAAAATCTAAGCACATAACTCCAGATTCCCTTCTGTTATTGAAAAACCAGTATTATTGCTTTTTCTTTTAATGGAGGTATTTGTTTCAGATGTACAACATAACGATTCAATATTTGTATATATTGGGAGATGATCACAATAAATCTAATTAACATCTGTCACCTTACATAGTTAAAAAAATATTTGTTTTCCTTGTGATAAGAATTTCTAAGATCTAGTCTCTTAGCAACTATGAAATATGCCATACAGTATATTAAATATAGTAACCATACTGTACATTATAGCCCCATGACTTATTTTCTTTTTTTTATTTAATTTTTTTATTTTTTATAAACATATAATGTATTTTTATCCCCAGGGGTACATGTCTGTGAATTGCCAGGTTTACACACTTCACAGCACTAACCATAGCACATACCCTCCCCAATGTCCATTATCCCACCCCCTTTCCCGACCCCCCTCCCCACAGGAACCCTCAGTTTGTTTTGTGAGATTAAGAGCCACTTATGGTTTGTCTCCCTCCTAATCCCATCTTGTTTCTTTTCTTCTTTTCCTACCCCCCCCAACCCCCCATGTTGCATCTCCACTTCCTCATATCAGGGAGATCATATGATAGTTGTCTTTCTCCGATTGACTTATTTCACTATAACTTATTTTCTATAGCTGAAAATTTATACCTTGTGACCCCCTTGCCTCTGGCAACCACTATTCTGTTCTCTGTATCTATGAGCTTGGTTTGAAACACCAACACTACTGACCAGATTTTTATGGCTCCCCAAATAAACTTGATAATATAGATTTCTAATTCCCTGAAGTCTCAGACTCAGGGAAAGTAATCCATTACATTTGTCTTGTGCACTTTTAAAAATTAGAGGGTGTTTTTCTTTGCCTAGCCTTGCATTGTTCAGTTGATGTGTTAACCATATTAATGCTATGGCACATAAAAACAGTAAAGTTGGCATGACAAAATGCATACATGGATGGCTGGAAGTCTCTGGCTCATGCTTGGCTGAGGGCTGAAAGGATGAGTATTCTAAAGACAAGCCAACCAGCATACCTTATCACTTTTACTTCTGAAAATGCTACTATTAATTATACCAGGAGAACAGACTGAAATCTAGCCATCCTGGGCAAACCAGTACTGTGGAGACACTAATTATGCAACACCCATTGTTAACAGTATAGACAGTAAGCCTGGTCTATATTGTTATTGGTGTAAGGAAAATACAAAAGTTTCAATGAAAATACTCCTATATTAAAAGCAAACATGAGAAATTCTCAATGCATTAAAACCACTGTCTCTGGGTAGCCCAATTGTAAACAGTCACATTTGTATGAAAGGTTCATGGACATGGTAACTGTGCAGTTTAGGGATTATGTAATTACTGCTCCCATTTATAAAGTTCTCAAATATAACTTGATAACATTTTATTTTTTTATTATTTAAATTCTAGGTAGTTAACATACAGTGCAATGTTGGTTTTTATAGTAGAATTCAGTGATTCTTCCCTTACATACACCACCCAGAGCTCATCACAAGTGCCCTCCTTAATACCCATCACCCATCTAGCCCATCCCCCACCCACCTCCCTCTATCAGCCCCCAGTTTGTTCTCTACTATTAAGAGTCTCTTATGGATTGTTTCCAATATTTCAAAATATTTTCACTTAGTCTTTTAAAATCTGTTAAAAAGGAATGTGTACCTTGTAGTATAGCTAGATATGGATGAAGTTTAGAGTGTAAAATCCTGACAAGGTGCCCCTCCCCACTTTTTTTTACTTCACTTGTACAATATGTAATTTTATTTTTTTATTGTGTTATGCTAGTCACCGTACAGTACTTTATTAGTTTTTGATACAGTGTTCCATGATTCATTATTTGCACATAATACCCAGCACTCATTACAACAAAGTGCCCTTCTTAATACCCATCACCCAGCTACCCCATCCCTAACAACCCTCCCCTCTGAAACCCTCAGTCCCTCCCCATCTTTTATTTTGCATAGAGCTGGAGGATAAAACACCAAAAGATGTTCTGTAAAAACATGTCATGTAGCTAGCCAGCTGTTGAACCCCTCAGTGCCAGTGGATCAGTGCAGAAGACCACCACACACGGAATGAAAAATCAGTAACTCTTGCTCTTCCACTTACAGGTATTATAAGCTCTCTGAGTCTTAGTGTTCTACCTGTGAAAAAAGAAAAGACGTGAAAGAACGCAACACATAAAAGATATTTAATGCATGTCCCATGCCCCTACATTTCATTAATTTTCATCAACATTTAAGGCTTTGTTGACTACTTCCCAGATGTAAGGCATGGAGAGAAAGACATTTTCCCAGAGAGAGAGACACTTTCCCTGACGTCAGCTTAGTTCTGGGGGATGGACAGGCAGGATCTATTCAGCTCTTCACCCTGCCTGTGAAAATGTGGAGACCTGGATGCATACCCTAATGACATTGTACCTTTGGAAAGAACCACCAACTGTGAAATCTGTGTCTGGACATATGGGGCAACATTTGATGAGAATTGGCTCCTCTCTGTTGGCATGAAATCTTTTCAAGACGTGAACTGAAAGTTGCAAGTTCATATCCAGGCTTAATATTGGGGACTCACATTCTCTCTTTTCCTCTAGGGGCCTTTTTTTTTTTTTTAAATCCTGACTTCCATAATCAATTTACATAGGTAGCTTCATGGTCCAGAATTTAATTTCATCTACCCAGTGTATCTCTTTTCTGGATAAATAGACCGATTTGGAGGCTAGATGACAAGACTACACAGCTGCCACGCTGGGACGGGGCCAGAGGTAGGCCAGCACTTGGCTAAACTGTGCTGCCTCATTCTCCACATATTGGTGATTAAAAATTTTTTTTTTCATCCTTGGTGAAATGGCTACTGATCCAATGAAAAGAGCACTTTCATTTTGTCATGGTGGATTATATAGTTGCCATGCAAGAGGATTTAACCACAAAGAATCAGCAAATTCTGCTGTTTCCCCATCCATTCCTGTTCTGCAGAGAAACGTGCCTAGACTGGCCAGTTGAAGGCACCATGGAAAATGCTAGCAAAGCAGGACCCTGTCCTCCTCAACATTCACAAAATTGTAAGAAAGTTGGAAAGAGAGGCAGGGAACATCAACTCCCCTAGGTAATAACAGGGGTTTATTGGTTAAGGAAATAGCCTTGTTAGAAAGGGGATCCCCAGAGTCCTATTGCTGAAATCAGCCTATTCTGTCTCTAAGCTGACTCACCCTGTTCTCTTAGTTTCTTGCTAAATGTCAGGGACATCCGAACTTATATTTCTTTACCTGTGTAGGGTTCGGTAAGCATAAGATCAATTTGCATGTGAAAAGTTAATCTGTGAGGTCAAAAAGAAAGTAAATTTCATATTATTACTTGGAGTGTGTGGGTTTTAGGGAAGTTTTTTGTTTGTTTAATTCACTGTTTCTCTGTGTACTTCATGTGGGCTTTATTTCTCATGAAATGTTAGAACTGGAAGGATCTTTAAAAATCGTAGCATTCAGTCCCTTTGAGGCTAAGAGAGGTGAACAGGTGTTTCAAAGGATATAAATTGAGTGACCACCATTGACTGTCTAAATCAGTCCAAGTCTGCCAGTGCCAAAGAGCATTGTATGTGTAGAGGGAGATACCACAGGAAAATGAGGCCCTGTGGTTACTCTAGACATAAAAATAATGAATACTGATGTTTTTTGGATTTGGCTGTTGGACAATTGTATGAGTGCACCCCCTTCATGACTGTGGGGGAGAGCCTGTGGCTGGATGTTATGGTGTCAGTAGTATGGAGAAGGGTACTGCCCGAGTCAGAGTCACCAGACACTCTGGCATTTGACATTATCACACCACAGATTTGAGAATAGTGTGAAAAACTGATGAGCTGTTTTCAAGTTATAAACTAGTGGAAAACCAGAAGCACACATACACTGGTGTTCATGGAGTGTGAAGCTATGGTACAAGGTACCTTCAGGCACTTTCTCCATAGCCATGATATCAGGTATGGGGGCAGCAGACACATTCCAGACCCTGTTTACTCCTCAAAGGGAAAGAGGCCCCAACCTACTTCCAGATGCTCCTTGGCTCAGGGTCTCAAGGACTAAGCTCACTCCTTGCAGGCTGTTATTATAGACTACTGTGTGGAAACAAAGCTGGCAGAAATGAATAGATACAGGTAGGAAGTGACACAGAATGAAATAAACATTTTACCAGTGTGAAACCAAGCAACAAGTTAATGGGCACAGAATATGTTTGTCCTGACAACTATTTTTATTTCATTTTTCTGGCAAAATGGAATCCTGATGAAACTACATTTTCAAGTTTACTGACCACAGAGTGCCAGGGAAGCTGAGAGATTTCATTGCACTGTTAAAGTAACAGTTATCTTTGGGGAAGTGAAGAAAAAGCCCACAAGATAAGAGTGAGAGTGTGGTAAATACCAACATTAAAAAAAATAGTAATATATTTCATGGTGCACCTGGCCAGCTCAGTCAGAAGAGGATGTGACTCTTAATCTTGGGGTTGTGTGTTCGAGCCCCACATTGGTGTAGAGATTACTAAAAAAATAAAGTTTAAAAAATTAATATATTTCTTGGTGTTATATAATGAGAGGATTTCATTTAGAGTGAGTGACTCAAGTGTTATAAAAACAGTGATAGCTTAAAATATGTTTATTTTGAATGTGCACATCAAATGTAAAATCTCAGTGAGACCAGTAAGTTACAGAATTCACTTATTTTAATATATAATTACCTGATTAAATGGTATTTCAGTGTACCTAGAACCCATCTAGATGTCTCTCCCTGGTCATCTGTTACAGCCATCTGGTTACCAAGCAGTGTTAATTCCAGCTCTGGAATCTACTTCCAATTTGCCCTATATATTATCACTCACAGTCCCCTTAAAAATGGATAACTGGTGCCTTTACTTAGCACCTTTTGTACTAGGTATTGCCTTTTGTAAAAAAAAAAAAAAATAATAATAATAATAATAATAATAATACATGAAACTTTCATGTTGGGGCCAGAAAAAAATGATCCAGATATTCTGAAATTAAAAACAGATTCAACTTGTTGAGAAGTACAACTCCTGGAGCCTTTTATTTTACAAAGGAAATTAGAAAATAGGACTATTTGGGTCAATGTATGCTGTAATGTAGTGTTTCTTGAATGTGAGTCACAAGTGTTTCATATTCCAGAAATAATTTTCCATATCCATGTGCTATCTATACTACTAGTTTCTTTGTTGTTTCTGAATAAAATCAGTTCCATAATGAGATTAGTTTACTTAGAGGGAAATTTTGCTTTACTTCTATAAATGGAAGAGAAATTTTAATAAATATAAATTAGCCACAAAAATACATGAGTATTGAAATAAAACTGTTCACCAGTGAGTACCTAAAATCATCCTGTAGTTTCCCAGTGGCCCTCACACTATGCTTTGGTAAATGCCACTTACCCAACCCTCTTAGAACTATCCCACCCGCCTTATCAGGCAGGCATCAGGAGACTCACTGATTTAGAAAGTGTGGGAAACTGTTACTGTAAGGGTGGGATTGACCACAGACACTCCTTTCTCCCCACTTTTCTTCCACTACTGCATTTTGTTCTTATAGAAGCCGATTGCCTTCTCCAAAAGCTTACTAATAACCTTGAGCTTCCCTGGAACCATAAACATTTGCAAAAATAAAATCTGCTCAGGTTCCTGAGAAATTTCTCTGCTATTAAGTAACATAGACAAGCAGAGAAAACATCTGCAGTCCTGTGGGGTCAACTCCCAGAAATCTTAAACATTGAACCACAAAAGCTTTGCTATTTCTAGCTTTTCAATTTTCACTTGTTAATGTGTCTCCAACTACCATAGCATAAATAGCAGCATTGCTTATTTTCTTGGAATTAAAGAAGTAAGAAATTTGCTGGGCTCTCAAGGTATGCCATATCAAGACATCCCCTACCCCCGAGGTACTTACATTGCAAACAGAGAGGATTCAGAGCCAGAAAATCGGGGCTCTGGCCCTCACATTGCATGGTCTGAGGAAAGGATTTGATTTCACTGAATCTCATCTTCTCTCTTGTCATTTATATATGTGTGTGTGTGTGTGTGTGTGTGTGTGTGTGTGTTATTCTTCAGGACCTACACTTCAGGTCCTCAAAGTGTATATTTCTCATCAGGCTTTCCAAAACCTTCATCCAGAAACTTCCATCACAGATGGAAGATATATATGACTTAAATATTCAATGACAGATTTTAATTTACAGTTATTACATTTAAGATACAGTTCCAGATGCTGGGGAGACACAGCTAAGCAGAATGTGGTTCCTACTTTCAAAAAACTTATAATGAAGCAAATGAGTAAACACCCAGAGAAACAGCACACTATAATACAAAGAATTGTTTGATCCTGTAAAGACTAAAATTTTTTTCATCTGTCATTATATCCATTATTGCTAAGTAGTTTTATTGGGCTATCCCTATGAAATCTACTTGGCAGAACTAATACAATGTAGTGAAATTAAAGTGTTAAGGAAATTCAGGGGGAAAAAGTAGAAAATACACTTAGATCACCAGAGCTTTGAAAGGATCCTTTGACAAAGTTCCCAGTTTAAGGCCTCTATGATGCCACCCAGTCCTGGAAAAGTATAGACTCTCAGTGTCTCTGGGGCAGACTGAGTTCTATCTGCTTAGACCCAGAGAGATGTGTAGGGACAGTCAAAGGGATACAATGGGACTTTGTGTTCTGAGGCTGACAAGTTTTATGTGAGGAGGATTACTGTGGGCTGTTTTTAAAAAAAAAAAAAAAAGATTTTATTTACTTATTTGACAGACAGAGATCACAAGTAGGCAGAGAGAGAGAAGGAAGCAGGCTCCCCGCTGAGCAGAGAGCCTGATGTGGGGCTTGATCCCAGGACCCTGAGATCATAACCTGAGCCAAAGGCAGAGGCTTAACCCACTGAGCCACCCAGGCACCCCTACTGTGGGCTGTTAATCAGAGATCACTTCATCTTTCTCCACATATTCTCTCCCACACTAAATATTTTTCTCTTTAAATAATAGTGTCTCAATAGCAGGAAAAGGAACTTTGGTGTCAGATATTTCTTTTGTTTTTTTTTTAAGATTTTATTTATTCATTTGAGAGAGTGAGCGAGAGAGAGAGCCCAAGGTTGGGGGCTGGGGGCAGGGGGAAGAGAGGCAGAGGGAGA
This sequence comes from Mellivora capensis, assembly GCA_004024625.1. Taxonomy (NCBI): domain Eukaryota; kingdom Metazoa; phylum Chordata; class Mammalia; order Carnivora; family Mustelidae; genus Mellivora; species Mellivora capensis. Next base: position 58,731 of record PISX010005033.1, on the reverse strand, counting down.
CTCAGACTCCCCTGAGCAGGGAGCCTGATGCAGGACTCCATCCCAGGACCCTGCTATCGGGACCTGAGCCAAAAGCAGATGCTTAACAAACTGAGCCACCCAGACGCCCTGCTGACAGACATTTCATATACTTATAACCCTATTCTCTGAATTCAGGTTTCCTCATCTAAAAAATAAGCTGATTGGGGGCGCCTGGGTGGCTCAGTGGGTTAAAGCCTCAGCCTTCGGCTCGGGTCATGATCCCAGGATCCTGGGATCGAGCCCCGCATCAGGCTCTCTGCTTAGCAGGGAGCCTGCTTCCTCCTCTCTCTCTCTCTGCCTGCCTCTCTGCTTACTTGTGATCTCTGTCTGTCAAATAAATCAATAAAATCTTTTAAAAAAATTAAAAAATAAGCTGGTTGCACTTATTTTGACAGGTTATTATAAAGATGAAACAAGCACATTGACGAAGTGCTCAGAACTCAGCACTCAGCACATGTTCAGTACACAGTAGGCGTTCAGTAACTATCAGTTATTTCTGCAGAGCTGATGTTAAAGATTATACTGTGTTTTTCAAAAATTGCGGTATTCTTGGTTTTCAGGTATTTATAACACCTATTTATTACACTATCCTTATTCCATTGTATGTCTCATCATTGGTTTATGTATTCAAAAACCATGGATTGTTATGTGCCTGGGCTAGCCACTGGATTAGATTCTTAGAATTTAGAGATTGATAGGACAGAATCCTGCCTTCAGGGAGCTTGCAATCAACATTGAGAGACATGTATTTCAACAAATGTTTTGGTTTTTTTTTAATTTATTTTTTAAAGATTTTATTTATTTGAGAGAAAGCAAGAGAGAATAAGCATGGGAAGTGCAGAGATAGAGGGAGAAGTAGGCTCCCCACTGAGCAGGGGGCCAGATGTGGGGCTTGATCCTAGGACCCTGAGATCATGACCTGAGTCGAAGTTAGACGCTTAACCGACTGAGCCACCCAGGCGCCCCTCAATGAATGGTTTTAATACAACTTGGTAAGTCCTATGATGAAGACATGTACAAAGTGTGATAGGGCTCAGAGGAGGGAGTGCTCACATTTGGTGACAGGCAGGGATGTTTCAAAGAGGAAACTGATGAAGAGTTATTGTCTCTGTCATTGAAGGAAGAACTAGAATGTGATCCAGGAAAACCTGAACAAATCTTTCTTCTGGTTTCATCTTTGGAAGGTGTCTGTAACAGGAGCCTTGATCCAGGGGTCCTATGGAAGTTTAGACTATAGCTGGGACACAGTCACTATTCTTATAGTCTACAAGAGATGAGTTCTTACAGCTTTTAGGGAAGTCAGCAAATTCATGTATTTGAATTGCTGGGGGGAGGGGGGTCAGGAGAGGAGGGTGGGGTAATGGACATTGGGGAGGGTATGTGCTATGGTTAGTGCTGTGAAGTGTGTAAACCTGGCAATTCACAGACATGTATAAAAATTCACAGACATGGGGATAAAAATACATTATATGTTTATAAAAAATTAAAAAATTAAAAAAAACATATTCCAATGACGTGGCATAATTTGATAAGTGATATTCACCTCATTCATTAAACATTTGTTGAACATTTGAGCCATTATATAGGACTACATGGAGTGAGGTAGGAGCACACAGATACACTTGGCCTGGGCTGAAAATTCATGGAAGGCTTCCTGAAAGAGGCAGCAAGTAAGTCGTACAAGGAAGAATCACAGGTGATTTGCCAGACAGTGAGGGTATTTCCAGCAGTAGAAAAAGAGGAAGCAATGTCACAGGACTGTAAAGCAACATGGTTCCTGTGGGGAATACCAAACAGTTCATTCTAGCATTACTAGAACATCACATATAAGGGAGGAGTGACAGGTGACGAGGCTGGAGAAGCAGGCAGGATGGAAGTCATGAAGAATCTTATACTTATGGCTAAGCCTGTATGATAAAGAACTCTATCAACTTTCTGTAGTCATTTAAAAAAAAGTGTCATTTTTTCTGGATATCAGAAATTTCTGTTTTCAGTAATACATTGATGAAGATTTTCTTTTTAACTCATAGTAATTACCATCTGGAAGTATAATATTTATATGTTTGTTATTCATCCATTCACTAAGTATTCATTGATTTCTTGTAATACCCAATCACTATTATAGATTCTGAGAATAAAGCAACCCTACCCTCATAAAACATACTGTCTAGAGAAGGAAATAAATATCAAATTGTTAATTATAAACTAACAATTTGGGGGGACACTGTGAAGAAATAATATGGGGTTTTGAGAAGCCAGTAACTTTAGGGCCAAGATGAGCAGATTACCCGAGAAGGTCTCCTGAGGAAATATCATTTCAGTGGAGACCTGAAAATGAATATGACTTCAACAGATGAAGAGCAGAGGGAATGGACATCCCACACAAAGGAATGTCGTGCGCTTAGGCTTTGTGGTGGGTTAGCAATTCAATATTCTTATGAAAGACGGAGACAGACAGTAGAGATGCTCAGAACTGAGCAGTCAAGAAAGTGGTCAGAGATGGATGGGGAGATATAGGTAGTTACCAACACGTGCAAGGCCTCCTACATTGTATTAAGAAGCTGAACTCTCGGGGTGCTGGGTGGCTCAGTGGGTTAGGCTCTCTGCTCTTGATTTTAGCTCAGGTCATGATCTTGGGCTCGTGGGATCAAGCCCCATGTCTGGCATTGCTCTAAGTGGATTTATCTTAGATTCTCTCTCTCCCTCTGCCTCTCCCCCACACCATCTAAAAAAAAATTGAACTGTGTCCTGAAAGTGTTTAGGTTAGGATTTGCATTTTAAAATGCTCACTCTGGCTACCAAGTAAGTAAAGAGTTATATAATAGGTACTGGAAGAGCATACATGTGGTTAGAGTAGAATGCTTTGATCTTGGCCGAGATGGGGGTTGTGACTGCAGGGCTAGAGGGACCTGGAGATAGTACCACAGGGGAACTTCAGCTCAGAATGTCAGAGATCACAGGCAAAGGATGCTCCACACTGAACAGTTGTTTGTTACCTAGTTGCCTGAATTTTCAGATATTCCCCATGTCTTTTTTAGAATTCATGTAGCTTAATGACTCCTTCAACACTAACAACCACTTGATTGGAGAGACAAGCAAGAAAAAAGCAAGGAGCAACAGGGACTCTCATTCTGTGCTGGTGGGAATGCAAAAACGGTCCAGCCACTTTGGAAGACAGTTTAACAGTTTCTTGCAAAGCTAAAAATACTCTTGCCATATAATCCAGCAATCACACTCTTTGGTATTTACCCAAATGAATTGAAAACTTATGTTCACACCAAAACCTGCACACAGATGTTTACAGAAGCTTTAGTCATATTGCCCAAACTTGGAGGCAACCATGATGCCCTTCAGTGGGTGAATGGATACACAAACTGGGGTACATACAATAGTATTTAACAATGAAAAGAAATAAACCGTCAAACTCTGAATACCTATGGAGAAACCTTGAAAGCCTCTTGCTAAGCACAATGAATGAATCTGAAAAGGCTCCATTCTGTATGACTCCAGCTATATAACATGGTGGAAAAGGAAAAACTATGGAAACCATAGAAACATCAGGGCTTGCCAACAGTTTTAGGGCTTGCCAACAGTTTTAGGGGCTTGGGATGAAGATGAATGGGTAGAATACAGGGGAGTATTAGGATAGTGAAACTATTCTATACCATAAAGCTATTCTGTACCACATGATCACAGAGTACATGTTCCACATTTGTCAAAACCCACAGAATATACAATACAAATGGTGAAGTCTAATGTAATCTATGAACTCTTGTCAATAATAATTTGTTAATATTGGTTCCTTGGTTGCAACAAGTGTACTACGCTAATGCAGTATGTTAATAACAGGGGACACTGGGAGTGGCATGAGGCAGTGCATAAGAACTCTATGCAGGCATACTTCAAAGATATTTCAGGTTTGTTTCCAGACCACAGCAGTAGAACGGATACTTCACTAAAGCAAATGTTGCAATAAAGTGAGTCAGATGAATTTTTTTAAATTTCACAGTGCATAGAAGTTAGGTTTACACTATACCATAGTCTGTTAAGTGTGCAATAGCATTGTGTCTAAAAAATACATTCCTTAATTTAAAACTACTTTATTGTTAAAAATTCTAAGCATCATCCGAACTTTCAGCCAGTTATAATCTCTTTGCTGGTAGAGGGTCTTGCCTTGGTGTTGATGGCTGCTGAAGGGTCAGGGTGTCAGTGACTGAGGGTTGGGTGGCCATGGCAGTTTAAGTAAGACAGCAATGTAGTTTGCTGCACTGATTGACTCTTCATTTCACATATGATTTCTGTGTAGTCTATGAAGCTGCTTGATAGCATTTCATCTACAGTAGAACTTTCAAAATTGAAGTCAATTCTCTCAAACACTGCCACTGATTTACAAAGTGTATGTAATATCCCAAATGTTTCCATTGTCCATTCAGCAGGAGTACATTCCATCTCAAGTAACCATTTACTCTGCTCAACCATGTGAAGCATCTTCTCATCCATTAAAGTTTTAACATGAGATCGCACCAGTTGAGTCCCATCTTCAGGCTCCACTTCTAACTCTAGTTCTCTGTGACACATCTGCAGTTGCCTCTTCCACTGAAGTCCTGAATATCTCACAGTCATCCATGAGGGTTGCAATCCACTTCTTCCAAACTCCTCTTCGTGTTGATATTTTGTCTTCTTCCCATGAATCACGAATGTTCTTCATGACACAGAACAGTGTCTCCTTTCCAGAAGATTTTCAACTGGCATTGCCCGGCTCCGTCAACGGAGTCACTGCCTATGGCAGCTATAGCCTTACAACACATTTTTCTTAAATAATAAGATTTAAAAGCTGAAATTACTTATTGAACCATAGCTGCAGAATGGATATTGTGTTAGCAGGCATGAAAACAACATCAGTGGTGTACATCTCCATCAGAGTTCTTGGGTGACCTAGTGCATTATCAATGGGCAGTAATGTTCTGAAAGGAAGACTTTTTTCTGAGCAGTGGGTGCCAACAGTGGGCTTAAAATATTCAGTAAGCCATATTGCAAACAGATGTGCGGTTATCCAGGCTTTGTTGTTCCACTCATAGAGCACAGGCAGCATCCATTTAGCATCATTCTGAAGGGCCCTAGGATTTTCAGGGTAGTAAATGAGCATTGGCTTTAAGTGAAAGTCACCAGTGACATTAGCCCCTAATAGGAGAGTCAGCCTGCCCCTTCAGGCTTTGAAGCCAGACACTTACTTCTCCTCTGTAACTCTGAAAGTCCTAGATGCATCTTCTTCCAATAGCAGGCTGTTTCATCTACATTGAAAATCTGTTGTTTAGTGTAACCACCTTCATGAATGATCTCAGGTAGATCTTCTGGATAACTTGCTGCAGCTTCTACATCAGCCTTACTGCTTCATCTTGAACTTCTAAGTTATAGAGCCGGCTTCTCTCCTTTAAACTCATGAACCAAGCTCTGCTGGCTTCACACTTTTCTTCTGCAGCTTCCTCACCCTCTCCCAGCCTTCACAGAATTGAAGAGAGTTAGGAACCTGCTCTGGATTAGACTTTGGCTTAAGGGAATTTTGTGGCTAGTTTAATCTTTCCAGACCACTCAGACTTTCTCCATATCAGCGTTGAGGATGCTTCCCTTTCTTGTTATGTGTGTGTCCACTGGAGTAGCACTTTTAATCTCCTTCAAGAACTTTTCATTTGCATCCACAACTCAGCGATCTATATGGCACAAGAGACTTTGCTTTTGGCCTGTCTTTGGTTTCGACATGCCTTCCTCATGAAGCTTAATCGTTTCAAGCTTTTGACTTAAAGTGAGGGATGTGTGACTCTTCCTTTCACTTGAACACTTAGAGGGCATTACAGAATTATTAATTGGCTTAATTTCAAGATTGTTCTGTTTCAGGGAATAGGGAAGCCCAAGGAGAGGGAGGGAGGTGGAGGAATGGCCAGCTGGTGGAAAAGTCAGAACAAACACATTTATTGGTTGAATTCTTGGTCTTTTATGGGCACAGTTTTTGGCACCCCAGAACAATGACAGTAGTAACATCAAAGGTCACTGATCACAGATCACCATGACAAATACAATAATGAAAAGGTCTGAAATATTGTGAGAATGACTTAAATGTGACACAGAGACGTGAAGTGAGCAAATGCTACTGGAAAAGGGTGCCAACTGACTTGCTCAATGCAGCGCTGCCACAAATGTTCAATTTGCAGAAAACACAGTAAACAATGCAGAGTGCAATAAAGCCAAGTACAATAAAATGGGTATATCTGTTCTTTGTGATAAATTTTTCTGTAACCTAAAACTGCTCTAAAACAAACAAAGTCTGTGAACTTAAAAAATCAATAAATCATGCTATACCCATGAATTACTAGAAAGTTCAAACTAAACAGACTATTTTGTTATACAGCACACAATGGGATATCTCTGGCTTTTTGCCAAGGATATCCCTAGTCTTTAGTGCAGAGAGAATTTTTTGTGCCACTGCCTCCCAACAAATGTGAGGGATTGAGGAACAGAAGCAGCTGCATTGAGCATTCTGCATGTTACAGTCTCTGAGAAATACAAAAGCCACCATGAAGTGATTCCTCTCATTTCTGGGTTTTCCCTCAACTCAACACTTAGTGATATGTCCAAATGACAGACACAGCAAGGGCCCTGGGGTGGGATGGAGCTGTGTCAGAATCTCGGGAAATTTCCCAATAAGCTACAAATGGGGCTGGGTTTCTCCACAGTGATACCAACTCAAATTCACAGTCTTACAAGTTTATTCATACCGTTCTGCTCTTCTACCTTCCCCAATACCCGCAAAAGGCCAAAACCAAAGAAGGGTGCAAATACAATGCCAAGTATGGTTACAGGTTAAATGTTCAGGTGTTGTTAGTGATTCTCAGCAATGCCATGTAATCTTGGCTAAATGTGGACCAAAAGAATGTTCGGTCATTTGATGTTTTCTTCTCATTGCTTTGCTAATTAATTTAGAAATGTGAATTGACCCAATACTCAGTGACAGGCCATGTGTTCAGCTTGTGATAATTAGATATCACTAGTCATTCAGTCACACCTTACATGCCCAGTCTGTTTTTCTGGGAAGAAATTAGGAAGCAATGAGGTGTGTCTTCATAAAAGTGAACAGTCTTTCAAATTTGCATCCAGTATTGTGGAGAACAAAAGCTGCCCTTTTTTGTCAATTTCTTTTCACATATTCGAAGATCTTGGTACAATAGGACATTCTTTCTATATTAACCTCAGAAGCATAAAAATTTCATTACAGACAGAGATTTCACATATAGATGCTGTGCACTCATTTCCAACAAACTGTCAGTTACTTAGCCCAAAATCAAGATGTGACTGTGCATTTGTAACAGTTTAATTCTGGAGAGGTTTATTGGTGTTTGGAATAATTATGGATACATAACAGTAATAAAGTATGCATGATTAATGCCACTTACAATGAAAGAGAATGCTCGAATCAGAAAACTTAAAGTGTGTTTTTGTTGCTAACATACATTAAACATGCTTGTCTACTTTTGAATAGTCCCTCATTCTGTATTCCTCAGTCAATAAAATCAAGAAAATATGAAGCCATGCATTCTTGTGTTCAGATTCCCAAATACTGTGGAGGTGACTATAATGATCAGATGCGACCTCTTCTGTGGACACTTCTCAGTTCCATAGTCCTACCAAAATACTCTGTTTCTAGAAAGGCAGAAAGTTAGCTGCTCTTTGAATAATGAAAATACTATTATAGGTAACAATTATTCTGTTTCTGTGTCACAGGCAAGAGGCTAAAGGTTTTACATGTGTTCTCCCATTTAATCTTTCCAATAATCCTATACTAAGGTTCTGTTATTACCAAATTTATAACTTAAGGGAGTAAGTTTTAGAAAGATTAAGAACGGTGCTTAAGTTCATGCAGGTAGTAAAGTGGAAATGCCTGGATTTGAATCCACATATCAAAAGGCTACATCATGGATACCCTATATGAATCAGGTATAGTTGTTTCTACTTCTGGATAAACACATCTGAGAGTTGTAGAGATCACTGAATACTTGTCACTGTCAGTTGGGACTGGTTTTGAGCTAGGTAGTATAAGCTGAATATGGTCTGTCCCCACCCCCCTCCACTACACACGCAAACATTCCTGATAACAATTGTCATAGAAACACTGCGTGAGTCTGAGTCCACAGAAATGGTCTTTGAAGAGGGCACATGATACTTTTTATTTTTATTTTTTTCTAAGTTACACAGAAAGGTGCTCTCCAGCATCCTTTTTAACTCTTTTACACCATGTTGACTTAATTTTGGAGAAACCAGATATGTGTCCCCATTACGGAGAAAAGAATACCCATGGTATCCCATACCAGACAGTCTGATTTTATTAAGTAAAACTAGGAAAGATCTGAGTAAACAACAGATCATACTCGCTTCATGTTGCCTAAAGGAAAATGGGACAAGGGACAGCAAATATTCTAAAACAAAATGTATCTTTTGTTCTTGCTCCCAATCTTTTGCCAAGGCTGTCAGTAAATTACCTCAGCTACTGAATGTCACTATTGCTCACTCCATTATCCTGGTGGACTGCATGGAAGAACTTCTACTACGGTGTCGCATGCTGCTCTAAAAGGGGCTTTGTTGGGACTGAACTCTGGTTAGGATGAGTATCTAGTTATATTTGTGGCAAGTATGTTTAAAGCTAAGACTACTTTGGTCACCATTTGTGGGGTAAAATGTTACAGTCTTCTTCACCCAGTAGGTTGTATGAGAGGCAGGGTCCTAAGCAATTTTTAAGGGGGATGGCAGGCTGGCAGGTAGGTACTTATTCAAGCACTTTGTAGCAGAGACCAAGGGTAACTTCTTCATAAGTTACTCCTATTTTATGAAAGGATGCTCACCTTTCCCTTCGCTTAATTATCTGCTAGGGACAGTTAAGATCCTGTTATATCTGCACTCATCAGTCAATATAAATGACTCCCACTTGAAGCTCTCTCTGGAGTATTATCTTAGGTTTACTGCCACTCATTGGTTGTCAAAACAATATTTGAGAAAAAGGCTTAGATTTTGTACAGTAGAGCACTCCATCCACAGAAGATCACCTTCTGTGCGTGCCTCTGTAGTTTCATACGTGGCATTCATTTATTCAACAAATATCAGTTGGATATTGCCTGTACATCTGGGCCTATTTTAGACTCAAGGGATATAGCAGTGAACACACCAGACACCTATCTCTGTCTTCATGGAGCTTACATTTTGGTGAGGAGAGAAAAGTAACAAAGAGATAAGTAAAGTATACACCATGTTAGCTAGTAATAAGTACTAAGGAGAAAAATGTTTCAGGGAAGGGGAATAGAGTGTGTTGGACAAGGGATGGGATGAGGTCATTTTAGGCAGGTGGGCTGGGTATGATTCACTGGGTAGGACAAGGGGGTAACAACTGGAAAGAGAGGAGGAATTCAGTCAGCTGTTGTCCTCTTAGTGACGTCTTTCACAGAGTCTGTCAGTTATTTGAGAAAAGGAGCCCTGTGCATGTTCAGTCCTAAACAAATGTATACTATGAGTTAAGCTCTTGATGCTAGGCTCTGCCTCACATCACATAGGGAAAACAGAAATAAGTGACTTCAATATAGTAAAATATGTAGGTACAGAGACATAAAAAGCAAAATGAACAATAAGAAGGTAGAGAAATTAACTGAGCCTAAGGGGAATACAGGGATGTTTTAGGAAAGAGATGATATTGAACAGAGGATTAAAAGATGATAATGGCTACTAATAACAGCTAACCTCTTCTTTTCTGTCAAGAAAAATGACATGAAACATGTTTTTTCATCTCTGTATTTCAAATTACATAACTAGTAAGTGAATATATTTCTACTGTCAGACTTTCAAACAAATGCATAGGGTGAATATGAAACCCACACACTACTCTTCCATTTGAACTGGCAGTAAAGTGAACCTAACCACTCCATTTACTCAACCAGTATGTACGGAAGGCTTCCTGGGTTGTGAGTACCATGTTAGGTACCTTGAATACAAGGGATTAAGACAATAGGAACCTCGGCCTCAAAAAGGCTACACACCAGTGATTCCAGGAACCATATGGACAGGGATTGACATATGAAGAAGTAGGTCATGTCACCCTCGAAGGTTTTGGTAAAACCAGAAAGTAGACTAGATCTCACAGAGAGTTCTAGGGATTAAGTCTTGAAAGATTATAAATCTTTCTGGAAAGATAAATGTTATCTGGAAAGAGAGCCAAGGGCTAGATTATAAAAATTTGGTATGATAACTAAGGTATTTGGATTTTTAAAAATATTTTCTATGAGGAGCCTTTAGAAATTATTTTTTTTAAGTGACATTTTGGGGGCACCTGGGTGGCTCAATGGGTTAAGCCTCTGCCTTCAGCTCAGGTCATGATCTCGGGATCCTGAGATTGAGTCCCGCATTGGGCTCTCTGCTAGGCAGGGAGCCTGCTACCTCCTCTCTCTCTCTCTCTCTCTCTCTGCCTGCCTCTCTGCCTACTTGTGATCTCTCTCTGTCAAATAAATAAAATCTTAAAAAAAGAGTGACATTTTTGAGTGTTCATAGCTCTTTTGCCTAAATAAAAAGAGCCTTTTCAATGTTTTGATAAATCTCCTTATAATCTTTCTAATACACTAAAAGGTTTCATTTCATTTTATTTTATTTTACTTTATATGATTTTTATTTATCTGTGAGAGAGAGAGAGAGAGAGAGAGAGTGCACACAAGCAGGGAGGAGGGGCAGAGGGAGAGAAAGAAGAAGACTTCTTGCTGATCAGGAGCCCAACATGGGATGCTATCCCAGGACCCTGGATTTATCATCTGAGCCAAAGGCAGATGATAAATGACTGAGCCACCCATGTGCCCACAAGGTTTTATTTTAATTAATAACATATAATTACCCTTCAAAGTATAAATATTTATTATAGAAAATATTAAAAACATAGAGAAGTATTGTGTAGAACACAAAATACATCTGTAATTCAACCACCTAGAGAAAAATGTTAACATTTTGATGTATTTCCTTTAAACCTTTTCCTAAATATGTATTTATGTATATTTCCTTAGTGTGTGGTATATATACCTATGACTATGCCATAAACATCTTCACATGCCTTTAAATATTTTCAAAAACACAATTTAATGGCTAGAGAACAATATTCTATTGTATGGAAAGATCTGTTTTATTCACTTGGCTTATTTAATATAGTTTTTAAAAACATGGGCTGAGGATTCAAATAGAAGTAAGCTGGAGTTTTTGCCTTGAGCTTGTCAGCTGGATATTTCAAGGAACTTAATCTCTATAAACCTCAGTTTCTTCATCAGTAAAATGGAGTTTGAAAAGGGATCTAGTTTATAAAGTTGTTATGAAAATTAAATCAGTTGTGGAGAATGTTTCAAAATATAGTGCCTGGGAATATTAAACAATAAATAAATGTTAACTACTATACTCATTAACAATATTAATAAATGTTATTATTATATATAGTAAAATATTAACAACTATTTTTCAGATCTTTCAGTTCTTATGAAGTAATCTTAACATACACAAAGATTAACAGAATTTTTTTAATATATAACCTTCAACAGTCACTAATCCTGGTTTTCTGTGATAAAGAACTGATTCCTGTTTAAATGTCTCGGTCTAGAGAAGGCCGTTTTTGTATGGAGCCCATTTTCTTTAAAGGAAGGAAGCAGTTGCATTGTGTAGCTTTGCTAGTAAGGCACAGACATACACGATGATTTGCTGTTTTTCTAAATAGGAAAGAATAAAAATGCCAGCAAGTAGGCTGGCTTAGTTTCCATAATTAGTCCAACTCACACCCAGTTACCAAACCTGAAGAACCTAGGCAATCTACCTCTGGCCTGAGTCACTCAGGGCTTAGGCTGGTACTGACCCAGCACTGCCCATGACTTTCCAGATCAAACTTCATCCTTTCTAAAAGTTCCCATCCTTTTCGCTCTAACATTCCCTCTCAGAACAATGCTCTGCTGGCAAAAACATATACCTCTTCTTTTTTTTTTCCCTCTCTATTTTTGTAGGCCACTTGTAGAATAATAGAAAAATCATAAAATTCCAAAGCTGGAAGGGATTTGAGTGTGCATCTAATTCAGTGTTTCCTAATTGTGGTTGTGAATCAGAATGATCTGAGGCTGTTGATAAAACAAAAATTCTCAGACCCAATCCCAGATACTTTAATCCTGTATTTTTAACAAGCTCCACGGGTTATTCTTATATGCAACCAGGTTTAGGAAACACTGATTTGACTCATCTTCCCACCTAGAATAAAGCTGAGTGCTACTTCAGGCGGGAATTATATCCTTTCTCTGCTGTGTCCCTGATCCCTGAGGCTACATACCCATAGCAAAATTCCAGAGTGGGCACTTAGTAAATACCGGTTGAAGTGAAAATGAGACCACGGTGTATCCTCAGCATTATTTGTATTTCTGTTTACTCATCCTTGTTCCAAAAAGGATTTAAGGCAGCTTACCAATATTCAGGTAAAATCTCTCCCCATTCTGAATTAGGAGAGGATTCAACTGTAGAATAATCCAGGAAGGATCAGAAGAAATACCTGCTTCCTAGATAAATTCCACTCTACATTAGTAACATCCACCTTACTGAGAATTGCATAGTTGTTTTTTTTTTTTCTTACATACAAATGTCATCATGGAGAGATATTGTGATGTAGTTGACAAATCCTGTGTCTTACAGTCAAGATAAAACTATACTCAGATCCTCCTCTATGCACCATGCTTAGCCCATAATAGCTCCGCAGTCCTGGGAAATAGACTTAATTGTTCTTTGCTACTATTTCTTCATTGACAAGATTCAACTCAATTCATTTTTATTTCACAAATATTTCTTGAGCATCTAGCATATGACAGGTACTATTTTAAGCACTCGGGGGAATAAAACAGAAAACTACTGTCCTGGCAATGCTTTTACTCTGTTAAGGCATAACTCTATTTTAGAGGATTATTATGAAGGTGAAATGTACATAAAGGCTTTGTATATTTCCAAGCATTCCCTAAGTGTTAATTGTCTTCCCCACCTTTGATTCTTTTCAAGTGATATATACACACCCCAAAATATAGTTGGGAAAATAATTCTCCCAAATGTCCCATTTTAGAAACACTTCTAATTCTGAAGAAAAATCAGGCATAAGCTGGGATCCAAAAAACTTCCTTAACTTGTACTGACGTTCTTTCTTTCATGCAGAACTAGTGGAATTTATGGTCTCTGGGGATTTTTCACCATGACAGGTTCCAGGGAGAAGCAAGGGGTCACGTTTTTACAGAGGCCTAGACACAGCTGTACTATAGACACTCTCATCTATACCAATAGGAAACATACATCTGTCTCATTCTTGTGTACGTGAGACTCCCCTGCACAATTACTTGAGAACTTTACGAAGAGACTGCCGATGCACTTGCAAGCAGCAGAGGCTAAGTGATTGCCATCTAGGTGGGATCAAGCTGCAGCTGTGTCTTGAAGAAGGGAATCTAGCAATTTGCAAAACTGCCAGACTCTTCCATGCTATATGGCCAGACCTGTGAGCTGCAAGACATAGTCCAGATTTCTATTGCTGTTTCCCAGAATGTCTCCATCAAAATAATTCTCCTCCATTTTTACCCTAAATGAGTAAGTGCTCACAAATGTGTGCATGGTCGTTTTTTGAAGCTGACTTTGTAGCTGACACTCCCAACCCAGCATTTCCATGCATTTCTAACATGAGGCTCACCTAATCTACTCTCTGAGAAACCTTCCTACCCCTCGGCTCCTACCCAACTGTATTCCTATAGTTCATTAAAAACCCAGCTCACAGCCTGCATCCTTTTGAAAATCTTCCACAGCTCCTCTGTAGCCCATGGTAGCTCCTCCAACTTCTAGAATTCTCCAGAATTCATTGTCCATGCCACCCTTTCACTGGTTAACTGAAACTGCAAAGCAAAACCCATAAGTCCATATCAAATTAACCACCGTGATTGAAAGAGGTGAAAACTAAAATCCATATTCAGCACACACACAAAAAATTCACCTATTTGAAAACTAAAAAATATATCTTTGATAAGTTGGTTATAGGCCATAAGATCTATAAATCTTAAAACTTCACAGTGTCAATCTTTTTCCTGTTATTATCTTTGAAAAATGTACTGTTTTCAACAGAAAAAAAAATACTGGTTTATTCATTTTCATGGAGAACTGTCAACAATTTGGGGCTATTTTTAGGAAAAATTTGGAAATGTTTTTCTCCTATAGCATTTTAACATTTAAGGCCCACAATGAATTTTAGTCTCCAAAGAAGGCCCAGAGTGCCTGAGCCAGGTTGCCCATGCCTGCAGAGGTGAAATTGCTTACTTCCTCCTGGAGAAAAAGACTACTCTTATTCCTTCTGTGGAACATTTACAACATCATATTCATGTCTCTGACATTTTAGTATTTGGCTATACAGCAAAAAGTGTCTGTACTCCTGGCCATTGAAAGGAAAGGGGTAAAGACACCTCTGTTCTGTCACTGGATAGCAAATGGCATAGCAAAAGCTGTTTCTGTACGTGCCTTCCCTAAGAAAAACAGCCATCACTGGCTGAGCACTTCTGTGACAGACACTGTGCTCAAAGTTTTATAATTATCAAGATTCTTTCATCTTCACAGCAACCTTAAGTGGTAGATGCAATTATCTCTATTTAACACATGTCAAAAATGGAGGCTTGGGGAAAGAGGATCCGGTTACTTACCCAAAGCTCTTACTGTTAATCCCTTCACTTTTCTATAATAAACCATGAACTCTCTTAGGAAAGAGGACATTTTTATTAATATTTATTTAGAAACAACTTGACTAATGCAGAACCTGTCTCTTAGAACCTGCTTAGTAAATATCTATTTTGACTAAATGTTCAAAGTGAATTAGAGTGTGATACTATGCTTTCTGGAATGCAGTTGAAAACTGTGAGTGTTCCAAAATTTTGTTATAATCTGCTATAATCTCCCCAAATCTAGAAGGGAATAGAAGGCAGGCATTCCTTTTTTCTGCACTAGGGCCTTTCTATACCTAGACATAGAGGCAAACATTGAGCAAATGGAAGAAAGAAGCCTTAGTGAATACCAAAGGCACCAAATAGGGAAAACAATGTATAATCGTCAATTTCTTACAAACAGAAAGATAATAGCTTTTGGTTTTTGTATTGTTCTTTATATTATTCACAGCATGGACAGGATAAAAATTGCACCTGATTCTATGATGTTCCTGAGAGGGTGACAAAGCAAGTTATTATTTTCATTTTACAGTTTAGTGAAATTGCCCTAGCCAACCAACTGTCAATGATATGACCCAAGTCTTCTGACTCTTAGTCTGTTTTTCCTTATGGATTTATTGACATCAAACTATGAAAAAGATTTATTCTAAGACCATTCTAACCCAGGATGACTAAGTTACCTCGGTTATTTAAGACTCTTGTCTTACCTCCCATGCAAGTGAGATGTTAAGGTCACGACTCTGATTATACCCTTACAGTCTCAATTTTCCCAGAGAAGCCCCAGGCTATCCCTATAGTCAATGCGAGATTAAACGAATAAAGCACATTGAATAATGCATCAATTCCTCCATAAAACAATAACAAAAACCCTAGCCTTGGGGAATGTTGGTTCTAATGAGTTCCTACAAGCTCTAGACCATCTCTCCTTCCAATATATATGGGATGAGGGAGGGGAGGACTTCAGAAATGGTCACTCAAATATTTCAACCAAAGTAGCAGACCTCAGAACAGTCATACAATGTATCAGTTGTTTATAATTTATTACTAAATCTCAGTACCTTCTTGAAGAAGGCAACTTATATTTTGTTATTTATAGAACCATTTATATAGGACAAGAGAGAATTTTAGGCTAGCAAGGGAAACTCTCCTCTCTCCTTCAGTAATTCGTTCTGTATCTCTGTCACAGTGCTTTATATACTCATTCATCCAACATTTACTGAGCAAAAGTTGTGTACTATGATGGCTTCTTGAATGCAAAATGATTAAGATCTAATCTTTGCCCTCAGGAAGTTTATAAGAAAGTGTAGATTACTGTTATTGGAGTCAGGGGTTATAATCTCTCTCTCCCTCGGTTCTGACACTGACTAGTTGTGTGACTTCTTGGAAAAGTCTCTAAACTTTGCTTCTTCATTCTTTGAAATGGCACTAAGATGAATTTGGAGAGTGTTTTTTTGATACCACCTATTTGCCAGACACTTTTCTAAATGTTTTAAGTGAAAGATGATATTTAATCCCTTCAGTAGTCCTAGTCAAAAGTTACTCCTATGATTCTCATTTTATAGATGAGGAAACTGAGAGTTTAAACAAGTTGCTCACAGTCATAGAGCTAATAAGATGTAGGTTCAGTTTGTAAACCCAAGGACTCAGAACCCAAAGCACATATCCTGGAGAAGTGTACGTCAGTATGAGAACCAGGGGAGCTTTAGGCAAAGGGTTCTAAGGCTGAAAGCTTCCACTGCCTTTAAAATAAAGACACATTTCTCTTAGGAACATCCCTTGCAGTTGCCACTTTCCATTCACAATCGTCTCTTCTCAGTCCGACCCAGCACCCTGGAAGCTAACACACGTGGACTTCATAGGGGGCTCTTTTGCCTTTGGATTCAGCCACTAGGAGGCTGGAGCAAGAAGTTCAAGGGAGGTAAGAGTGAGGTTGTGTTATTTATTATCTGCGGGATTATTTTGAACATAATAAGTATCAATTATTTTTGAATAAATTGATGAAACCAGAAGCCAAAGAAAGACTATGTTCTTCAAACTTTTATTAAACAATTTTGAGCCGTTAGAGTTGAGGAGCTCATTATATTTTGCAAAGCAATTTATAATAGCATGCTACATTTTCAACCACACTTCTTCTGTGCGGGTGGAGAATATGCGCTGGGGGAATGTAAGTGACCTGTCTAATTTGCTACAAGCAGTATGTGACAAAGCCATGATTTAATCTCAGGTTAGGGCAATCCATGTCCTATTATTACCTCCTCTCTTGGGCTTCTGTTAGCAGCCAAGGCCAGCATGGTCACCTACTTAGCAGAAGTTTCTCTCAGGTCCTAAGAATAAAAGGAACTTCAATACAACTGTTTCAGGGGTGTGCTGGAGACTATTCTTCTCTAGACTTTTTTTCTATTTTTTTGCCAGAATGTTCTTCCCACCCACCAGTTTGATGAAACCAAACAAAACAACACTTTCTGTGGGGAACACAATTGCAACTTCGCAAGTGCTTTCTTTTGGAGCAGAGGAAGGAATAATGCCTGTCTTTAGGGAATCTTGGTTGAAACCTCTCAATTGCAGAGTGCCACAATACTGAGAAACGTTTTGCTGAGGTAATTCAGCTCCTGGGGCAGTTTAATTGGAAACAATTGGAGTTGTGAATGTGAATGCACAGCATTTCCCCTCTGGTTTGTGGTGGAGAGAGAAGCCAAGGGGCCTTTAGCAAGAAGCTGGAAGAGGCAGCTCAATAGGCAGCAGGACTGTATCTAGCTCGCTTTCCAACTTTGCTGTGCCAACTCCAGTGGCACAGTTATTTTCTATTGAGAACAGATTCCGTTTGTTCAGGGCATGTTTGTGAAGAGAGATTTTCAGACATTCAGCTATAATGGGGTATTCACACATTCAGAACCCAGCTAAATTTGCCCTCAGGGCACATGGGGATGATGCCAGCAGCACAGGCTTGCCTGGGAATAGTCACAGAAATACAGCCTCTGTTGCTTTAGAGTTTGGACCGACAGCCCAGGATCCGGTGTGGTAGATTCGTGCTGGTTTCTGCTGTGATTGGTCAGGATGACACTAAGGTAGCCTCCTCTCTAGGGCATTGTTAGGGTTCCCTCACTTCAGACAACTAGGTTTGGATTCTGTTTCCAAGGAAGCCAGTCCTCATTCTGGGCCTCACTGGCATTGCCTACCTGCTTCCATGCCAGGGATCCATGGAAGTCTATCAGCATTGCAAATCCAAGCTTGCCACACCCAGGTTAGAGGACTCCTTCTTGCTCATCAGAAAGAAGCCTGACCTCTAATCAGCCCTTTAGCCTCATGGTGGATCTCTGCTTTATCCCTCCCTCATGCTGCAGCTATCCAGAACACTTCACACCTTCACAGGGCGCTGACCATGATCACTTCTCTGATTGTGTCTTTGCCCATGTGACTCCCTTCCTTGTCACTGTCCTTTCTTGGGCCACTCACTGATCCTTCCAGATAAGTCAGCATCTTCTCCTTTGGGAAGCTCTGATATCTACACTCACCCTTTGCTGAACATGTCGACAAGCAATCATACCCAGTTAGGCTATTTCCTTTGTGCTGAGGTACCACTGTGAAAGGGTTACAGTGTGAAGTATATATATAGAAGTTGTTTAAAGGCACAAAGAATGTTGAAATTCCATACTGGAAAAATGTTCTTCTCCAAAGAATCCTGAAGAATATGTGCACAGAGAATAAAAGTACCCTGTTTTGTTTTTAAGATTTTATTTATTATTTATTTTGAGAGAGAGTGAGAGAGCACCTGAGTGGGGGTACGGGCAGAGGGAGAGGGAAAGAGAATCTCAAGCAGACACCAGGCTGAGTATGGAGCCCAACACGGGGCTTGATCCCAGGACTCTGAGATCATGACCCGAGTGAAAATCAAAAGCTGGATTCTTAATTGACTGAACCACCCAGGTACCACAGTACCCTGCTTTATTAGCTGGGCCACAGTCCATAGCATTCCTGATATATAGCTGAAGCTTCAGAATAAAGGTCCTCCTTTTTCCTCAGCTTGAATCAAAACCTCAGGGTTGTATCACCTACCAGAGGCCTCATGATTTGAAAAGTCGAAGTAATAGCAATACTCTTCCAAATGTGGAGGGAATTAGTAAGTGGGTATTATTTATATATGAGAGCTGGTCATTGGGGATGGTCAGGCTGGTTGGCTTCAGCCAACCAGTACCCACTCATTTCATAGAAAAGAGAAGAGGGCTTTCCACATGTGCATGGCCTTTACACCCAAATGACACTGCTCATGTCTTTATCTGCCACATACTTCTATATAACCAAATGCCAGGCATTGATTGAAGTAGTTTTAGATATTAACTTAATCAACATGATAACTAGATGAGGTAGGTTTGTCATGTTTTATAGATGAGGAAATTGAGGCACATTAATTTACCCAGGATCACACAGATAACAGGTGGCAGAACTGGAAGTCAACCTTTGACATCCAAGCACCAGTAACCATCTTGTTAATGACTAAATGAGGACCAATCAGATTATCCACTGGTTTCCCCTTGAGGGACTTGGAAACAAGGCACAGAAAGAGCTGCAGAATTATTCCTTGGTCCTCATCCAGCGGGAATGAGAGAAAGAGAGAAACATCATCAGCCCTCAAACACTGCAACCTCTAAACCATGTCAGTCAGTAGTTAACTTTACTGTAAGATCACCAATTTCTTTAACAATGCCAATGATTTGTCACCACTAACTAAATACCATTCCCTTTAATGAGACACCAGTTCTATATATAGCTATTGATTCTTAATTTAAACTTAGCTGTAAGCAAAAGTATAGATGTTGTAAAATTATAAGCACTCATATCTTGGAGAAGTTATACAATCTTTCTTGTACAATAAAGACATTTACTTAAAGGTAAGCCAATATCTGTATTGTCAGAATTTGATCATTAAGACCCAGGGGAAGTTGTCTCAGGAAACAGTAAAATAAGGTAACTATGCATCCAAGTTTATATCTATATATCCCTGGACAACTGTTAATAATGCTTCTTTCACCTATGGGTTGGAATGATAAATTATATGACTACTTTATCTAAGAGAACATCCCATGTCAGGGACTTCACTCTCCACTGTGGGGGATGGTAACAATACACAGGTAAGAGACACAGTCCCTGCGCTTGAGGATTTCACAGGGTGGATTTCATCCCACTTTGAAGGAGATACATAAAAATAAAATTACAGGAGAGTGCAGTAAATTCCAGGATAGAGATGTTGAGATGAGATGCCTGGACAGTAGAGGTGAGGTACTCACTGTAGAGTGCAGTGTGAGGGCTTAGGAACTAATTCTCAGAGAGAAAATGCCTCAGCTGACTCATAAAGAACCGTAGATATTAAACAATAGTTGAGGATCTAGGGAAAGATGAGTATTCATAATAGAAGAACAACAAATGAAACTTGATGGGATATGTGAGGGAGATAACAAAACTTAGGGGTCAAGAAACCCGGGATTTGGGATCAATGTGTCAGATTTTGAATACAAAGTCTGAAATGCTAGCTGTGTGTCATTAGGAAGTTATTGAACCTCTCTGGGTCTTGATTACTAAATGGATAAAATGGAGAACAACTGTGTCTAACTTATAGGGTTGTTAGGAGACTTCACTAAGCTACCGTATGTAAAAAAAAAAAGTTTAAAAGTTTATATAACATTGAAACACGTAGAGTATGTACATATGAATATCCTAAGTGGGGAGAAGAGTTTATTGTGTGACTGACCCAAGGAGTTTGCACCTGATCCAGAGGGAAAGAACAATCACCAAAGGGGTGCAGCACAAAGAGGAGTGAAACAATCAGATTCGATTTTTAAGAGTAGTGATTCTTGGCAAGTGTTTGGAGGGTGGGTTGGAAATGAGTGGGAGGCAGAGAGAAAAGTTATTTCAGTAGATGGTTAAGTGGCAGCATCACTTAACCCCATGTCAAAATCCTCACCATACTGGTGGGAAATCCTCACCACAAATGCCAGTTAACCACATTAGGGTTGTGGAGATGTAATTTGAGCCTTCAACACAGTAATACTCTTAGCATATTTGTATAAAGGTTACATTTAGGACTGAAATGTTGAAGTTAGAAGAGATCTAAAGAAATGATCAAGCCCAGTGGTTCTCTACCCTGGTTACAATCAAGACCCTCTGGGATGGGGACGCCTGGGTGGCTCGTGGGTTAAAGCCTCTGCCTTCGGCTCAGGTCATGATCCCAGGGTCCTGGGATCTAGTGCCACATCGGGCTCTCTGCTCAGCAGGAAGCCTGCTTCCCTTCCTCTCTCTCTGCCTGCCTCTCTGCCTACTTGTGATCTCTGTCTGTCAAATAAATAAATAAAATCTTAAAAAAAAAAGACCCTCTGGGGTGTTCTAAAAAATACCAAACTCCAGGTGCCACTCTTGATCACTTAAGTGATCTTCACTCTGGGAGTGAAGCTCAAACACTGATGGGTCTTCAGAGTCCCCCAGGTGATTCTCATGTGCAGCCAGGTGATAGCAGAGAACCACCATTGACCTCATCCAACCCCCATTTTGAACACAGATGGAAGGTGAGCCTCAGACATTCTTTTTTCAGGATGTGGGTGATAATTGTGTTACCTGTATTACCTGTAATATATAAACATAGTTTCTTATGTACTTATAACAACTTTGGAACCTTCTAGGCATTTGATACATAGTCTGGTTTTGTAATAAGTTTATGGGGAGGCTAGAAATGGGGGCAGGGTATAAGATCCACAGAAAGAAAATTGCTAAAATAAGAAAACAAAGAGAGGAAGAACTTTATGCAAACAAGAGGAAATAAGACCATATATGCATTCCACCAACCTAGGGTAGACAAGCCTTAATAAATTATATATGATCAGTTTCCTCCTGTGGTAGTTGGGAAAGGGTAATTATGAGAGAACAGAAAAAAGCATAGTGATAAGGAAAAAAAAATCCCATGAAAGCAAGAGGCTATGTCAGTCTTCTCCATTGTTGCATCTCCAGTTCAAGGGCAGCACTTCACAAATAGACTAGTTCCATGCTTTAGTTAAAGACTAAATAAATGGAAGAAAGGAAGGGATGGAAGGAGAGCAAAAGGGTCAGGCAGAGTCACTCATTCACTTTTTCTCTTAAGGCCATTACATCTTTCTGAACAGCCTCAGGGATGAAATAATTTTCAAATAATAATGTTCAAATAATAATTTTCAAAATATCCAGTTCCACTTAAACACTGGGCTTCTTTTTCTGCCAGAAGCAGCTATGAATGGCTTTGGGAGAAGAGTATGCAATGGTTTCATCCTAGGTCTGATGCTCTATGTAGAGAAGACGTTACTGGCATTCATAGACACTGTGGGTTGACACTTCAATATATAAGTTTCTGGGGGACACAATTCAGCCAATAACACCTTATCAGTGAGTCACATGGTTTTTGACCCTACAAAATTGTCCAAAACCACCTTTTAAGTTACACTCAAGTACGTATTGCCTCCCCCATAAAATCAAGTGAATACCCAATATTTAAGAGTAGCTGAATCTCCTCTTGGGATCATAACACAATATCTGGGTCTCCAGGAAAACAGACACCACAAATCTGAAAAATGCATGTAGGGGCTTTGCTGGAGAGGATCTTGGTAACAACTGTGAAGGATAAAACAAAGCAGGATCGAACAGAAAGAGAAGCTGAAATGTGAGGCAGTTGGAGCGGAGAACTTTCTCTGATCCTTAGGACTCTTGAGCTAGATAACCTTTCAGAGCTTTCCCCTTTTGAAGCAAATCATCCCTCTTTGTGCCCTTGAATCACACAACTATTCCTGTGGATGGGAGTATTTTGGACAAAGTAGCTTTCCTGTATCTGCTGCAGTCTATTTCTTATACTGTTTGGATCTAATGGCTTTATATACTGAGTTTGCTCTGCTAGAAATATCTGGCCCAAGATTTTGATTGGTCTTTTTTCCTAGGGAAATATACAAAAGGAAGGTTGATGGAACAAACCATAGCTGACCTTGAGTCTTTCACAGATACTATTGTCATTCTTTCCTTCTGCTACTACCTATTCTGGATTTGTATATTTATGTTCTAGATTTCCTCACTTCTATATGCATCCTTAGCTATGCTTGTTTTGATGGCTTACCTACTGGTTGTGATACAGAGCTTCATCCCTGAGGAGTCTGAGCTCTTGGTCATTATGTCCTTTATAGTCTGTGGCTACTGCACTCATTAATTTTCTGTCAAGTTGGGATAGGGACGTACCAAAAGACATTCAAGTGATTCACCCAATGGAAATCATATTATTCCCTATCATATTATTCCCTATCATTGCCATCATGTAATGGCAGCTCTTCTTTCCTGATGACTTGGTCAATTATCCAGGCCAGGATGGTGGTTTCTTTCCTTGCTTTCTGCTTTCTTCACTCAATAAATCTAAAATGACTGAGTAGTAGCTAAGCTAACAGTTTTTTGAGACTCTTGCTGTGTCCCTTGTTGAAAGCATCTCTCTTTGGGAGCCAGGACATCTGGACACAGAACCTAGGTGTGTGGGGAAGGGAAAACACAAATACCCCAAGTGAGACACACTGAGTGCTGATAAGTGGGGCCACCTCTAGTTCCACCCTTGGTTGCTGAGCCAATACACATTATCTACAAAAGACACACCATGACTTCATTGATTAAAGATGCACTGAATCTTAAAAAATGTTATCCCATCCTTGGAGGACGTTTCCAAACTGATACCTCAGTTGTGCCTTCAAGATGTTGTCCCATTGCTCTATATGGCTGGCAGTTTCTGGGGGGTGTAATATGTGATAGGACCATCGAATCCCATGGATATGTGACCACTACCACACCTCTTTGGCTGTTCAGTGGGGACCTTGGTCTACTGCAACATTATGCAAGATCCCACATTGGTAGATCAAATACTCTGTGAGCCATTATTTAGAGGTGCTAACTGAAGCCCTGTGGACAGGAAAGATAAAACCATACTTGGACTATGTGTTGATATCACTGAAAATAAATTGTTTCCCTTTCAAGGTAGAAGAAGTACAATATAGACATCATATCCCAAGTAGTTGGTTAGTCTCCTTGAGCAATAGTTCCATATTAGGGACTTGAACTTGGTCTCTTTGCTTATAAGTTAAAACTTTCACGGTGTAAGTAACTAGATCAGTCTTGGAGAATGGAACCCCATGCTGTAAAATCCATGCATAGCCAATAGCTACTGTCTTCTTGAGCCCATTATGCCAACAATGGAGTGACCAGTGACAGAATGGCTGGTATCAAGTGGTTGTTTGGTGCCCCTTCTATGGTGATGCTTTCTGTTGAACTTTAACATACAACATAATGTTCTTCACACTTTGGACACTCCCATAAGTTCATACATTTGTCTTTTCCAAGACCTCTTGTTGCTATGGATTTCCTTTTTTTTTTTTTTCTTTAAATTCCTTGCCACTAATAATCTATATATATTCTATGTCAGGGAACTTCTGTTCTCACATAAAGTGAATATCCACCAAAGTTCTGCCCATTGAGAGGCTTTACACTTATCAAATAATCCTAGAGTAAATAAAATCTTACAGTTGCGCTAAGCGCTCTAAAATAGAGAAATGTGGTTCCATGAATGTGCATAAAAGTGGAAGTGACCTAATCACGGATTTCACAGATTTTGCAAAGGTAACACTTACTGAATGGAGATACAAAGCATTAGTAGTGTGGAATGGATGAAGAAAATAAGGAGTACTCAAGGCAGAGGGAACCCTACATGCTGAGACACTTTGGCAGAGGAAGACACGGCCCCTATGAAGGATTAAAAGGTTATTCCGGGGACACCTGGGTGGCTCAGTTGGTTAAGCGGCTGCCTTCAGCTCAGGTCATGATCCCAGCGTCCTGGGATCGAGTTCCATATCGGGCTCCTTGCTCGGTGGGGAGCCTACTTCTCCCTCTGCCTCTGCCTGGCACTCTGTCTGCTTGTGCTTGCTCATTCTCCCTCTCTCTCTCTGACAAATAAATTTTTAAAAAAATCTTAAAAAAAAAAAGGATAAAAGGTTATTCCGGCTGGAGTAGAAAAAACAGACAGGTGTGTGCAGTAGAGTGGGATCAGTAAGCAAGGGCCAGACCATGCAGGAGTTTTGTCTTTACCCCAAAGAACTCAATAGATCATTTGAATCAGGAAAATAGAAAATTAGATTTGCATCTTTAAAAGGTCCTCTAACTGCCCTGTGGAGGATGGATGGGGGACAAGACTGGCTGGTGATGGAGAAGTAAGGGGTCATTGCAGTTGTTTAGATTAAGGATGATGATACGACACTCAGTTCATGGAGTTGGAGAAAGTGGAGGGAGTTGAAAAGTATTCAGTCAGTAACATTGACAATACCAGCTGCTAGATTACCTGTGAGAGACAAGATGTCTAGAATGGCTTTCAGGGTTTGGTTACAGGGGTGCCTGGGTGGCTCAGTCAGTTAAGTGTCACCCTTTGGCTCAGATCATGATCTCAAGGTCCTGGTATCAAGACCCACATTGGGGCTCTCTGCTCAATGGAGAGCCTGCTTCTCCCTCTGCCTGTCGCTCTGCCTACTTGTGATCTCTCTCTCTCTCCCTCTCTGCCTCTCTCTCTCTCTCTCTCTCTGACAAATAAATAAATAAATCTATCTTTAAAAATATATAAAAAATAAAGCAGTGTTATAAAGCCATAACTGGATGGAAGGAATGCCAAGACAGACACATCTAAACAGGTCCAGACAAAATGTGATTAAATATTTAATGAGTTTACTTACATACAAAGAGAATCTTATGAATTTTGAGGCTGATTCTTCAATATGGTCCTTAGTTTTTGAATTGTGGATCCTGTAAGAAATTGATGACAGTTATGAATTTCTCTCCAGAACCCCCCCCCAAAAAAGTGCTTTCCCATCAACTCATGATTTTGCATGTAATGTGGATCAGTTTCACCCATGTTAATTTCAGTTCACATGGAATTTATGTGGTCTATAGAGCTGAGATAAAAACAAGCTCTACCAAATCTTTATTCTGTAATGCGTACCCTGTTGGTTCACTTGCACACCACACCACACAACGTTGGAAGAGAAGGGACATGACTTCACACAGCTGCTCCAGTTATCCATTTATTTTGTATTTTACTGTTGGTTAACAAATGAGTATCTAGTGGGCACTTGCAAAGCGCTATCCTAATTCTCACAGGGAATCACAAAACACAAAATGCTCCTCTGGGAACCAATGCAAAAGCACATTAACCCTTAATGACAGAACCAAACACAAGGGTTGTGCTGGTATTACCGTTAGGAAAAAGCAGCTCTCCCTCAGAGAAAAACTGCCCTCTGTCAGCTCCTCTTTGAGTTCCTGGCTTCACGTGGCCTTGGGGGGGGGGGGGTTGGGGGGTAAAATAGTTCCTTCCCCAGAGATAGAGTCATTTGGATGCAGCTGCATCTGAAAGAGAACTGCTGACTTAGGATTTGATTCCATGATGAGCATTTTATAAACATACTATATATAGCAATTATATATACTACATGCTGTATACACATGAGACATAAATTATATGCTAAATCAGCTCTTGGGCCAATCCAGAAATAATGGAAAAGAGAATAAGTGCTTAAATTGTAGCTGGCAGGCTTGGGAGGAAAAAAATTAAATCATACACAAGGAGATGCACTATCACTTTCTCCAGAGAGTCTTTTAAAAGTATACAATCATCCAACGGGAAATGTAACCATAATCTGGAGCTTAGAGAGAACTTTGATGAAGTTCAAATATTTTTTATCTATTTCTCTCTTTCAAAGGTAGTAACTCCAAACACATATTCAAAGCTTCCTACATGGAAAATATGCAGAATACTGTGCCAGTACTTTACATACATCACCCCATGAAACCTTCACAAGCATACTAACATATAGGCAACATTATAAAACCCATTTTACTGAGGACTAAACTGAAGTTCAGAAATGACACATAAGTTTCTCAGGGGACTCAATTTTTCTTAAAGATTTTATTTATTTATTTGACAGAGATCACAAGTAGGCAGAGAGGCAGGCAGAGAGAGAGGAGGAAGCAGGCTCCCTGCTGAGCAGAGAGCCGGATGTGGGCCTCGATCCCAGGACCCTGAGACCATGACCTGAGCCGAAGGCAGAGGCTTTAACACACGGAGCCACCCAGGCACCCCAAGGGGACTCTATTATTAAATACCAAATGCCATAATGAAATCCAGGCATGTCTGGCTTGGACTGCCAAAGTGCTATCTTATAAATGACCATTTCACCTAAACCACACATCCCACCTAAGAGTAACTTAGGTTGAATAGTTTAATATCCAAATCATCCGTTGGCCTTTTTCCCCCCCTCTCTTTCAAATCATCGGTCATTCTTGTCATCATAGTAACATAACTATCAAAGATATGTGTTTACTTGAAAACGAAACTGCATATATTCTTTCAGGACCATTGTAACTCAGGGACACAGAAAACCCCACAAGGAAATATTCAAATATGAAGAGGAAGTGTAATCTAAGGCACCATGTTAGAATCTTAATGCTTCTTTGGTAATGGGAAAAGGTAGACTTACCTGGGACCTGGAGAAAATCCTGGGGAAAAAAAAAAGAAAAGAAAGCAAAAGAAACCCTAACATAGTTATTTCCTAAAAATACTGACCTAGGGCCTTTCAAAGCAGTAATACAATCACACGAAGTAGAGATAGGCTCTTGTGTGAACAGTTTCTTCTTAGTGAATGTCAGCATTTGGTCTTAAAAGCAAGTAGGACGGCTGCACTTTAGAAATAATGGAAGTCCATATTTGGAGGATAGCTGAGTTAAGTGGTCAAGCAGTGATATTTTCAACATCTAAGAACCATACATTTTTAAAAGATAAACTCATTGCTACATGGTTACATAAGCCTTTCTAGAGATTGTTAAATTGCAGCTAGACAAGTCCTTTTGGCTTCCTTTCTGAAAATTTAGTTGATGAAAATTAAGAGGCATGCTAGCTCTTTGTTGTCTTCTTTCCCCTTGTCAGATGTCACACCTAGATGGCTACAAATCAGCCCTCCCAATTATTCTGCAACCTTAGATCCAGACACAGAATTCTGAGGTCAGTTGTTGAACTAGCACAGAGCCAAGGTTTATATGGTTAAATTCAGAGCTCATTTATGAGCAACTAGTTCATCAGGAAGCTTAAAAACATTTCCATTTGAAGACCCCAGTTTGTCAGGTAGTCTTCTAATAACTGTGTGTGATGGATGTCTTTTAGCATTCTAGCACATTCATAAACAGGAGAAATAGTTCACCTTCGCTTAAGTCACATGTAATCAATAGCCTACAGTGATGATTCCATACCCATAAACACTCAAATTTATATAATAAAAATACCCATAACATTGCTTTCTAAAAGACCAAGAAAGTACATCCCTGAATAATCTTCCTTTGCATGGTCATGAATGTTCTTCTGATTGTTCAGTCATGCAGATAAGGGCATTTAGGGCCCTGAAACAGGTAGGGTTTTGTTTAAAGCTTATTCAGGCTCATTCGCCTGGTCCTATCAAAAAAGTTAGGTGCTCTAATAAAAAGTGTGGAACTGGAAATGAAATCATGCCCAGTGTTCTTTCCTCCTTTGGGTCCTCTGGCAGTCTTACATTTGCCTTTACACCACTTCACTTAAACTGGGTCCCATCCTTGTGCTTCCTATACTATATAATACTTCTTGTGCCATTCTTTGTACCTGCCTGTAACATTCTTCTTTCACAAGCTAATACACTACAGAAATATGGTGGACTAGATGTGTTTAATAGGACCAGTTCACTTCAAGAAAACCCATTACCCAGAAATTTGGTTGACCAAGCTGATATATCAGAAAGAAATAGATTATTAATAAAACTTAAAATCACCAAATCAGTTTGTGAAGGAAGCTTCTTATTATTCAACAAATCCTCTTGTCCAGTTGCTCTGGTAGTAGTAGTTATCGCTACTATTCATTGAGTTCTGTGAAGTGGGTACTCTTAGCCCCAACTTGAAGATGTAGAAACCAAGGGTGAGAGAATCTAGGTGATTTGTTTATATCAAGAAGAATTAGGATTAAACCCATGTCTGTTTTACTCACAGCATGTTCTTAATCGTCCCATTCCATCTCCTCAGGGCTAGCTTACAAAATTCATATTTGTAACCCTTCCTTCTCTTTCACCACTTAGATCCTAGCAAAATGTTGGAAAACATTTTTTCCCTAGTCCTAATATTTCCTTCTTCAGAAGGAGCTTAATTAGTGTAGCTCTGGGCTTCTATCTGAGGAGGTAAGGTGACTTCTCTGACTGGTAACTGTGGGAAGAATAATGAGTACCAGCTCAGCTTTACCTATCTTCTGTGGGGAGCAATCCTTATTTTAGAGCAAGAACTGCCCTAAGTTCCTAAATCTTTTGTATTCAGCCTGTCCATAAGGAAAGGTATGTCCCATTGAGGGCTACCATGATGAATGGTAAGTCTACCTACTTCTGGGGACCAGTTTTAAGAACTTGTTTCTCCATGAGAATTGTCTCCCAGTTTAGTGTCATCAGTGATTATGGTGATAATTTACCCCACACTGTTACTCTTTATTTCTCAACTTTTTCAGAATGGAGCAGAGATGAGAGGTGCAGGTTGGGAGCCTGCCCAGACCCTACATTCTACTTCCTCTAAGAAGGTTTTTCCAAACCCAAGTCCTTTTTTCCAAAACCAAGTCCTTTTCTTCTCCCCACCATCTTTTGTATTTCCATTTCCAGGTCCACTTATATTTGACACATTATAACGACTTATAATGACACGTTTATGACAGCCTGTGTGAAACTGTCAAGGCTCCCAACTGTTGCTCATCCACTCATCAGTGTATCTTCCACAGAACCTAACACAGCATTTTGTAAATAGTAGGATCTCGAAAAGATGTCTGTTGAATTGAATTGAATATAATTGCTTTCATATGATGCCATCTTCGTGCGTAACTTTAAACTTCATTTTTTTCTTTCACTTTCCTTAATTCCCCACTTGGCTAAAATAAATTCCATTTCCTCTCCTCTGCAGTAGATTCAGGCCCAGTGGAGAGACTGTAAAATTGCTGGCCTGGCTGACAGTGAGCCAATCAACTGCTTCCCTTAGGAGAACTGCCTGTTTGCCTCTCCTCCCATTCTCTCTGAGCACTCATCCCACACAGGCCCCCAGGTGCCACCATCACAAGAGGTTACCCTGGAATTAAGAGAAGCAACAGCACTCCCATACTTAAAGTGGAGGCATCTTCAGGAGCAGCTGGGAGCCAGCTGCCTTTAAGTCTATTTTAGGCAAGAGGGAACTTAGCATTTTTAATTGAAAGTGGAGTATTGTTGCCTGTCTTATAGTTTTATTTCGAATGACTATGCTCTTGACACTGTTTCTGAAGCAATGAATTTAACACCTAGCATTTTGAGAGCTTGCACTTCTTGCTGAAACACTAATTAAGCTTTACAGATGAGAAACGAAGTGACTCATTGGAGGTCATAGAGAAGATCAGTGATAGGGTTTTTGAATGTCATGAGGGCCTTGGGTGAAAGTTGGGCTCCCCTCATTCAGCATTATTTTTTTATTTGAAGTTCATTCTGCAGCTAATCGTGATCTGGTTCATTCATTTACTCATTCCCTCACCTGCATTAATGCTTTATTATGTTCTAAGAGCTGTCACAGAACATTTACATTATGCAGAACCCAACTAGAGGTGTGAGAGACAGAGGTGAACAGATGATCATTCCTGCCCTGAAGGGGCCCACAGGGAAGGACAGATCAGAAAAGGAAATATTAGAGTACAGATGCAATGAGATAAGGATGCTATGGGAGGGTGAAAGAGAGTCTCTAACTAGCTGGAGGTCCATGAAAGTTTTCTAAAAGATCAGTTTTGAACTCAACATGGAGGGCTTGTGCAGGAGTTCTCCAGAGACCGAAAAAAATGGTGCAGGGCTTCCAGAGTTCCCACAGCACAGTATTCCTCTGGGGAGATTGACAGCATGTCAGGGCTAAGGAAGGGAGGAGGTCATGCAAAGTAAGTGATTTAGACTCTATCTTTCTGCTCTTTGGGAGCTCCCTCAAGCAAGAGGATGACGTTATCAATTACAGCATAAAAAGTTCATTGTGGAACCATGGGAACAGAATGTAGGCTGTTGTAACATTCTTGTCTAAGAAGAGTCCATGAGATGGACATGAGTCTTGTGTGAGGGGTATTTATGATCGAATGTCAAGACTTGATCCTGATTAAATGACTGTTTATTGGGAGTTCATAGGAAAGACAGCATAAGAAAGGTAGGAACTGTAGATAAAGTCTGGCTTAAATTCCTGGGTAGGTAGTAGTATCTATTAACCGTTCCAGGAAACCCAAGGTGACGGGTAAGTGTGGAGAGATAAATGAGAAATCTGGATGTTGAGATTGGAGTGTTTGTGGACTATCCAGGCTGCAGTGGGCAGACAGAGTAGAGAGCAGCTGAGGACGTTAGTCAGCAGGCATAAAATAATCCCCAATACACAGATAGTGGTTAAAATTATGGGTGTAGATAGAATCTTTTCTACATGTAACCATAAATCTAATTGCTTTGACTGCATAGATAACGTTTCTTACTTCCAATATGAAGGTCACTCTTGGGGCTTCCTACATGGCTGAGCAAAGTAACTATTATTCTTTTGAAATACCAAATACCAGAGTGATGACACATGTACACACTATTCTTAGGAATACAGAAAAATGACTACATGGGTCATGGTAATAATTAAAATATGTTAAATGTGATCCTTCCTACAGTATAACAGAGGGGAAAAAATAAAACTGTGGTCACAGTAGAAGCAGCATTTGACTCAAGCCCATATTTAACTTTATTAGAAATGTAGTCTCTTCTCCTACACCACCTTCCCACCACCCCTCCACCCTATCACCCTCTGCAATTTGCAGAACTACACTCTAGCTAGAGCCCTCTCTTCCTGCCAGTGGAAACTTATTTAAAGAACCCACAGGGCAGGGTCCTCTTTCTGTTCTGCGACCTTTGCATATCAGGTTAAGTAAACTTATCTATATGCTGGTTTGAGATTGGTTCTCTTCCAAATTCCACATATGTGAGTTCCAGCTGTAAAGCTACCTCAACTCACTGAGCAGAGAGATGAATAAAGATGTGAGGTCAGGATGGAATGTGGGTTCAATGATTATATAGTTTGTTTTCAGGGCTTACTTCAGGTTGCACCTCTAGCCTTGGAAACTTTCCATGGCCCCTCTCCTCCAGCCCCAGCCTGACTGAGAAGAGCACTTTACCCTTCCCCCTCATAACCATGTGGATCTCTGTGACCAGAGCGACTTTTCCTCCAGGAGAGGGAATGTACCATTCATTTTAGTTGCCTCGGCACCCAGTGTGGCTTCAAATCCAGAACAGGAATTTAGGTATTTATTGATCAGTGCCAAACCATGACAAGTCATATGAGTTAGGAGCTATTTCTTTCAAACAAATTGTAATTCATTCCAGAATTCATCTTTTTAAAAAGATGAAGCTTAGGGGCGCCTGGGTGGCTCAGTGGGTTAAAGCCTCTGCTTTCGGCTCGGGTCATGATCCCAGGGTCCTGGGATCGAGCCCCACATCGGGCTCTCTGCTCCGCGGAGAGCCTGCTTCCTCCTCTCTCTCCCTGCCTGCCTCTCTTGCCTACTTGTAATCTCTGTCTGTCAAAGAAATAAATAAAAAAAAAATTAAAAAAAAAAAAAAATAAAAATAAAAAGATGAAGCTTTGTGAATAAAAATGTCATTGGGGAATTGCATATAATACCCTATTTTAATGAATAAATCTATTTCATTCTATCACTTTCTTTTTAATTTTCTTTTTTTTTAATTTTTTTACCGAAGTATTATTGACATATAATATCCTATGAGTTTCAGGTGTACATCCTAATGATTTGATGTTGTTATATGTTCTGAAATGATCCCCACAATACATCTTGTTACCATCTGTTACTGTACTAGTTATTACAACATCATTGATTATAATCCCTATGCTGCACAATACATCCCCCCTGATTTATTTACTTTGTAACTGGAAGTTTGTAGCTCTTAATCCCTTTCACTTGTTTGGCTTAATCCCCAATGCCTCCCTGCTCTGGTAACCAACAGTTTGTTTCTGTTCTGCTTGTTCATTTGTATTGTTTTTTAGATTCCACGTTTAAGTGAAATCATATGCTATTTGTGTTTCTATATGACTTATTTCATTTAGGATAATACCC
Organism: Mellivora capensis; assembly: GCA_004024625.1. Classification (NCBI taxonomy): domain Eukaryota; kingdom Metazoa; phylum Chordata; class Mammalia; order Carnivora; family Mustelidae; genus Mellivora; species Mellivora capensis. The sequence continues at coordinate 25,725 of PISX010005033.1, read as the reverse complement.
TTTAGATCCACCCAGGCTTTCCACAAATGGCAAGATTTCATTCATTTTTATGGTGACTAACATTCCAGTGTGTATGTGTGTGTGTGTGTGTGTGTGTGTGTGTGTCTGTATGTGTGTCTGTGTGTGTGCATGCCCATACCTAATCTTCATCCATTTATCTATTTGATAGACACTTAGGTTGCTTCCATATCTTGGCAATAATAAATAATGTTACAGTGAACAGAGAGGTGTATTATCTCTTTATATCAGTGTTTTTGTTTCTTTGGATAAATACCCAGAAGTAGAATTGCTGGATCATATGGTGGTTCTATTTTTAATTTTTTGAGAGCCTTTATACTGTTTTCCACTGTGGCTACACCGATTTACATTCTCACCAAGTAGACAAGGGTTTCTTTTTCTCCACACCCTTGCCAACACTTGTTATTTTTTGTCTTTTATAATAGTAAATATGACAGCCATGAGGTGATAGCACATTGTGATTTTGATTTTTAATTCCCTGACAATTAGTGATGTTAAACATCTTTTCCTGTGTGTGTTGGCCATCGATGTCTTCTTGGAAAAAATATCAATTCAAGACCCTCTACCCAGGTTTTAGTCAGGATTTTTTTGAATATTAAGTTGTGTAAGTTCTTCATATATTTTGGATATTAACCCCTTGTCATGTGCATAATTTGCAAATATCTTTTCTTATTCAGAACATTGAATTTTCATTTTGTTGATGGCTTCCTTTGTTGTGAAAAAACTTTTTAGTTTGTTGTGATTCCATTTGTTTATTTTAGCTTTTGTTACGCTTGCCTGAGGAAACTAGTTCAAAAAAATATATAAATATTGCTAAGACCGATGTCAAAGAGCTTATTGTCATTGTTTTCTTCTAGTTTTATGGTCTCAGGTCTTGCATTTAATTCGTTAATTCATTTTGAATTTACTTTGATATCAATCGTGTAAGAAAATGGTCCAGTTTCATTCTGTTGCATGTAGCTGTCTAGTGTTCCCAATACCCATTTTTTTTGAAGAGACTGTCTTTTCCCTATTGTGTACTCTTACCTTCTTTGTTGTGGATTAATCAACCATGTATGTTTGGGTTTATTTCTGGGCTCTGCTCTATTCATTAATCTGTGTGTCTGTTTTGGTGCCAGTACCAGTAGACTGCTTTGATTACGACAGCTTTGTAGTATAGTTTGAAATCTGGGACTGTGAAAACTCTAGTTTGGTCTTTCTCAAGATCACTTTGGCTCTTCAGGATCTTCTGTGGCTCCATACAAATTTAAGATTATTTGCTCTAGTTCTGTGAAAAATGCCATTGGTATTTTCATGGGGTTTGCATTGTAGCCATAGCTTGCTGTGGGTAGTGTGGACATTTTAACAATATTAATTCTTCCAATCCATGAGCATAAAATGTGTTTCCATTTATTTGTGTCATCTTCAGTTTCTTTCATTAATGTCTTATAGTTTTCAGCATACAGGTCTTTCACCTCATTGGTTAAATTTATTCCTAGGCATTTTATTCTTTTTAATACAATTATAAATGAGATCATTTTCTTAAATTTCTCTTTCTGATAGCTCATTATTAATGTGCAGAACACAACCAATTTGTGTATGTTAATTCTGTATCTGGACTATGCTGAATTCCTTTACTCTAATACCTTTTTTGTGGCGTCTTTAGGGTTTTCTATATATAATATCATGTCATCTACAAATAGGGACAGTTTTCCTTTCTTTGTTCAAGGTTTCTAATATGCCTTCCCACAATGATGGAGTTCCTCTTCTCCCCCCAAAACAGATTGAGTTCTGTTCCAAGAATAAAATGTGAGCTATTAAATTAGAATCAAACATTCTGTATCATATATCTGAAAGTCAGGGTCAAGAAAGCTTCTCATATTCTAAAACCATTTCTGTAATATAGAAAAGTTGATTTAACCATAAATAAAAATAATACTGCGATGTGTCAGTGTTATATATGCTCAACTCTACTCTTATTTATCTGCATTAATAAGCTGTTGATGTCCTAGGCCTTTGTGCAAATTTTTATTAGCACCTCTCTTGCTGTGCTAGGCATTTTTTTTTATGTTACTCAACCCAGCTGGGTAGTGAGCTCCTGGAGGACAGGTTGTTTTGATTCCTTAGTGTCTGGTATAAAGAAAGAAAGAACTTGAAACGTGTCTCCTCAATTAAGGAAAAAACAAAACAAAACAAAAAAAAGAAACTAGTTTTGTTTTGTTTTTTAATTAAGGATCTCCCAGCTTAGTCTTGGATGGTGTCTGGTGGTCGTCTGTATCACCACACCACACAGCCAAGCCTCTGTCTTCATGCCAAGAGCAGTGCAGAGGAAAGAAGCCAAGGAGTGGTCACGAACTGATGTCATACACCATAAAGAATAAGCATGACCTCAAAGCTGAGCAGGAAGAAGAAAAAACAGGGCTGGGGATCAGAAAATGACCTGGTAAAGGGGAGTCCAAATGCAAGTGAGAATAGTGCCTGAGGGACAGTCTGGGATCAGAATCCAAAGAGGTTAGTGAATTAGAAACTGAAGAAAATTAGCAAGCATGTCTGCAGGGTACAAGTTCCTCACTGTTGAGTGGTGCAGGCCTGCAGTGATCCAGGCTTCCTCTCCTGTGTAGGCTACCCTTCCCCTTCTATAACAGGTTTTTATCCACTCAGTTCTGTCACTCTTTTTGTACAGACTTCTACCTCTAGGTCATTCTCTGATAAGTCTTAACAAATTCTTCAAAACTAGATTGTGTACCCTTCCTGCAAGTTCATGTCACTCTTTGTGCTACCGGTCTCATCTCAGTGTGGGCAAGTTCAAGGATCTGTTTGACTTCTTTGAAAGTCACACTTATTCACCATACCCAGAGCCTAGCACAGAGCAGACATTTGATAAAGATTCGCGGAATGAAATACGAGGTGGAATGGTTTGTTTTTACATGTGGACAAAAACTGTTAAAACACTATGAGTCTTTCTGGTATCTCAGTAATTTCTAGTATTCATTCATTCAACGAATATCAAGTGCCTGCGTGGTGTCAGGTACCATCCACAATGCTGTGAGCATTACATTGTACGTTTTTATCTTTGCAATGACCCTTTCATTTAGTGTCATTTTGGATGAGTGCTTCTGATATTTTAACATTCATTATAACAATACCCATGAACGGGGGTCCTTTGTCTCACATTCTGCAGCTGAGGAAAGTGAGCTTCATGGAAGTTCACTCACTGCTCAAGGTCTAATCTAATAAATTGAGGGGGTGGCTGGAATCAAAATTCACATCTGTCTGATTCAGACAGTTCTTTTTCTACTGTGTTTCCATAACTATTTACTAGTAATTAATGTAATTCTCTCATTTGGTGAGCAAATAAAGGGTAGAGATTGAGTTCCTCTTTTTTATTTTAATTCCTTCTGGTGTAGTTAACAGTGTTAGATTAGTTTCAGGTGTACAATATAGTGATTCGACAATTCTGTACATTACTCAGTGCTCCTCATGATAAGTGCGCTCCTTAATCCCCATCACCTGTGTCACCCATCCCCCCCAAACAGAAGTTGCCTTCTGGTAACCATCAGTTTGTTCTCTATACTTAAGAGTCTGTTTGTTTGTCTCTTTTTTTCGTTGTTCCTTTGTTTTGTTGCTTAAATTCTACACATGAGTGAAATCATAGGGTATTTGTCTTTCTCTGACTGACTTATTTCACTTAGCATTGTGCTCTCTAGATCCATTCATGTTGTTGCAAGTGGCAAGATTTCATTCTTTCTATGGCTGAGTAATATTTCATTATATATATGTATTTTTTTTATATTTATATTAATATATCACCTCTTCCATATCCTGGCCATTGTAAATAATGCTGCAATAAATATAAGGGTGCATATTTTCAAATTAGTGTTTTCATATTCTTGGGACAAGTGGAATTTACTAGTAGTGGGATTGTTGGATCCTATGGTAATTCTGTTTTTAATGTTTTCTGAGGAAACTCCATAAGGTTTTCTATAGTGGTTACACTAGTTTGCATTCAATTGGGCTCCTCTTTGATGTGGTTTGGAATAGTGAATAAAATACTTGGGTAATTTTGTTTCTTTGAAAAATAACTAAAAAAACAGTCTCAGGATAAGTAAAATGTTTCTGGTTGGATATTTCTATGTTTCTTAAAAATTGATTTTTACTACACTATTATGAAATCAAGTAGATTTTATTCAAATATAAGAAGTCCCACTTTGGTCAATATTTTATTGATGATTTTGAATTTTGTACTGAAATTTAGAGAATATTATTCCTTTTTTAAAAAACGATTTTATTTATTTAGAGAGACAGTGATCAGGGGGAGCAGCAGAGGGAGAGAGAAAGAGAGAACCCCAAACAGATCCCTGCTGCATGCAGAGGCCCATACAGGGCCATATCCAAGGACCCTGAGACTATGATCCAAGCTGAAGATCCAACCTGAAATCAAGAGCCAGTTGCTCAAACAACTGAACGACCCAGGCACCTCTGGAGATGTTATTCTTAGTTCTTGTTTAGGCTTCCTACAGCCTGGGCATCAAAAAATAACTTGCCTGTACCCCAATGTTTATAGCAGCAATGGCCACAGTTGCCAAACTGTGGAAAGAACCAAGATGCCCTTCCACAGACGAATGGATAAGGAAGATGTGGTCCATATACACTATGGAGTATTATGCCTCCATCAGAAAGGATGAATACCCAACTTTTGTAGCAACATGGACGGGACTGAAAGAGATTATGCTGAGTGAAATAAGTCAAGCAGAGAGAGTCAATTATCATATGGTTTCACTTATTTGCGGAGCATAACAAATAACACGGAGGACATGGGGAGATGGAGAGGAGAAGGGAGTTGAGGGAAATTGCAGGGGAGATGAACCATGAGAGACTATGGACTCTGAAAAACCACCTGAGGGTTTTGAAGGGGCAGGGGGTGGGAGGTTGGGGGAGCCAGGTGGTGGGTATTATGGAGGGCACACATTGCATGGAGCACTGGGTGTGTTGTAAAACTATGAATTCTGTTACGCTGAAAAGAAATGAAATTAAAAAAAAATTAAAAAAAAATAACTTGCCCATTTGCACCTTAATTATTAGGAATAAAGTGATTTATTAGGAATAAAGTGATTTAAAATTAAATATAATTAAAGAAAATTGAAAGAGATTATATAACAAGCAGATGTTAAGATAAAAGTTTATTTCATTCCCTACTTACTGCATTTAGGACATTTATTTAAATACCCAGTGATCTGATTCTAACAGTTTAAGATTTTAGTATTTAAGTCCAGTATTGAAGGTTGATCTTTATAGTTTCAGTGTACATGTTTATAATCATACCTGTCAAACTGCCCTTCTCAATTCTCACCCAAGACCTTTACAAATGGTATAGCCTAATTGACCATTTAATAGGAGTGAGTATGTATGTACAAATGCCTGTGAATGGGGATATGTAAATACATCTAATGGATGGAAGGAAAAGGTTAAATTTAAATGAAGGCTTAAATGAAATATTTGAGACTTTTGAATAAGCTGTGTTAGACTGGAAGGAAGACTAAAGTGATAGACTATCTTGTGGATTTGACTCTCAATATTGTCACTTATCTGTAATTTAGATAAAGTTTTTAAAGTTTCCTAACTTTTCTCATATATAGCATAGCAATACTAATAGTTATTATTAATTTTATTATTATTAATATTATTAATGTTAATATGCTAATGAGCTGTTTAAGTAATGTTGGTGAAAGGGGTTTTCTAAATATAAAGCCCCATGCAGATATACATATTGAATTGAAAATTCCCATTTTCTTCAGTGAAACTATATAGAAATTTAGATGCAAAATATGTAAAATTCATTTTCTACCATCATGTGTAGATAGATAATGAAATTCTATATATTTTTATATTTTTTAAAGATTTGTTTCTTTATTTTAGAGAGAGTGCATCCATGTGCTCATGCATGAGTTGGGGGAGGGGCAGAGGAGAGAATCTTCAAGCAGACTCCCCTCTGAGTACAGAGCCAGATGCAGGGCTCGGGGTTTGGTTTCAGGATGCTGAGATCATGACCTGCGTGAAACCAAGAGTTGAACCCTTAACAAACTGAGCCACTAAGGAGCCCCTGGAATACATATTGTTTAATGATGAACTCCTGATATGGCTATATCTTACCATAAGAGATCGTAAATCTAGAATTGTACCAGAGCATCATTTAGACTGGATGGCTAGGGAAGGCATTAGGGTGGAAAGGTCCTGCCCAGAAGATAAGTACAGACCAGGCAAAATATTAGGAAAGAACAGAGATTGGGAAAGGAAATAACACTTCCAGGTAAATCAGCTAGAAAACTTCCAGGTGGGACTGTTATCATAAGAGGGTCTAGTAGAGGAGATAAAGCTAAACTAGAACTGTAATAGAAAATAAAATCTAGTTAGTGCCATGAGGACCATGGGATAGGGAAGGGATGATTTGAGGGGAGTTTGGAGAAGGACCAGCTGAGCAATCAGAGAGGAGAGAGTGGGGATATGTGGAGGGTGGGAACACTCAGGGGAAGGAGGAAGGAGGAGAGAGTCTTTGTGAAAAGCTCAATAGTGTCCTATGCTCTTTGCCTCATGCTCTCATTTTTCCTGTGGTTTTGAAGGCCACCTCCATTGCTGCTCATTCTGAAATATATTGTCTCCAGGCTGAGCCTCTCCCCTTGAGCTCCAGACACATATTTCAGCTGTCTTTGCAACATTTCAATTAGAATATCTAAGAGGCATTTTAAATTTAGCATGTTAATATAGTTAACTTGATCTGTGTCTCTGAACCTCTTGTTCCACCCTCCACCCCCAGATATCTCCACTTTAATTATATTTCTTCCATGCATTCTTCAAACCAAAAACCTCTAGGCTCACCTCTTACTCTCCTCTGTAACTCTTCATATCCAACCAACAGTAAATTGCACAGCGTTTAAGCTTCACGGTACATACCTAATGCAATAATTGGTATCACAAATATTTTTACCTCTCAGTTCCAAGCCATCAATATCCCTTACCTGGACTAGTATATTAGGTTTCACATCACATTTAAAATAAAATGGCCTACAAATCCAACATGATCCAATCCCTTGCTACTTCTAGAGAGTAAACTCTTACCACTCTCCCTCTTGTACATTATGCTTCAGCTACTCTGTTCTTCATTCTAAGAACATGCCAGGGCTTATTTCTGCATCAGAGCCCTTATATTTGCTGTTTTCTCTGCCCAGGGTATTCTCTTTCCAGACTTCCCTCTGAGTGCTTCCTTCTCATTATTCAGGTCTCAGTTCAAATGTCACAAACTCAGAAGACTCTTTGCTGATCACTCTTGCTAAGTACCACAATCCCTGCCACAATTATTATTGACTCTTGGACTCACCTCTCTTTTATTATAGTGCAAGTGTGTGTTTGTGTGTGGCTATTTATTTTTCGCAAATCCCTCTGAAGGAAGCTCCAGGAGAGCAGGCTCCCTTCTTAACTCTTGTTACTGCTAATTTCCCAGGGCCTAGACCAGTGCTTTGCACATATGAGGGTTCCTTAAGTACTTTTTCACAGGTGAAGGATTTTTCCTGTGTAATCAATTTTCATTTATCCAAAGTAGATGTTGAATCTTGAATGAGAGCACAAAGAATTATTTTTAAACTACCAACTAGATATGAATTTATCCAGAAAACGAATTTCTAATTAATAAAACTTTGGGTTTTTTGAGTGGTTATTAGTGAGTTGGAGGACAATGCCAACTGACAGCTTCCATTCTGATACTTCCCTGAATAGCTTATCACATTGTGCCCAGGAAATCATTAGCATGTTTTAGTCTAGCAGAAAATAGATAAATACATACATATATATATATATGCACATACAATTAACAGGTGTAGTATAAAATGCTACTGTAGTAGATGATTATGTGCATAGTTTATATGATGTGCCATTTGGCACTGTTTTCCCTAGTGACAACTTAGTGGGAAGAACCTCTTGGTAGAGGAATAGAGTGCAAGCCAAGGAATCAGGAAACATCAGGGATTCACAAGCGCCCATACCTCATGGGGGCATTGACAATACCATTAATGAACCACAGTGTCAAATTAATGTGCTTCCTTGTGGGGACAATGATCCCCTGAGACCTGCCTATGGTGGCATTGCAGCTATGACTCATTGTCCTAAATTGTTAGGAGGAAAAGTACTTTAAAAATAGGATGGAAACTTTATTTTGTATGAGTTGGGAGAAAAGTATCTTGCTTTTAAGAGCTGAGAAATTAACCAAGGTGGTAATGAAATTGACATCTTTGACGATGCTCAGTAAAAAAAATGGTTGCCTAAAATATTAGTTGATCAAAAACGCTATTCAGTGTAAAAAACACCAGTAAGTTATGAAGTAGCTGTAATGAACCAGACATGGGAAATATCAAGAAAAAAAGAAGAAACGAAGGAGGAAAGGAGGGAACAAAGGAGGAAGGAAGAAAAGAAGGAAAGAACATGCCTTAATTCATGGAGATCCCAATTAGTGGTAATATACACAGGTAAACATCTGACCATAACCTGTCCAACTGTGATTACAGATAACTGAATTAATAAGCAGATAGACAAAACATCACAAGCAGATATATTAAAAAAAGATTAATTATTAAGAGCAAAGGGAGGTTGATTAAGGTGTCAGGAGGTAATTAATGCTAGAATGTGTCTTGGAGGAAGAGTGGGATTTAAAGAGAAAAAAGAAGTAGTGCAAGAACTTCTTTTAGTTGTCAAGTAACTGATACTGTGGTGGTCGTTTCCATACAGCTAAATACATAGGTAGCCCATTATCCTATATATTATTGCTGCACATGATTACATCCAGCACAATACCTGATTTATAATCAATGTCTACTTTTTCTGATTTGAATAAATGCAGTAATTTATTAAAATCTTTATTCTCCAAGGATATATTTTTGCTGACTTTTTATATTCACCATAAAGTAGCATGATACCTTGCATCTGCCTCTTTACTTGCACCACCATCCCAGTAGCCCCATGGATGTGTATTGACACATAAGGAAATAAGTTACCTATTCTGGGCCATGAGTCCTACTTAAAGTCACTTCACTGAATTTAAATCAAACAGTAATTATACATTTTAAATCATGCTAACAATATTGGTAATCTTGTCCTATGTGAACACTAGATTTTTCATACATAAACATATGGCAGTATATGTGGTGACTACGATTTGGATCATTCAATGAGTAGGACATTTGATCACCAGGAAAATAGCTAGATTTCTAAAAAAAAAAAAAATGCAATATGAAAAACAAAAGGAAAAGAACTTCTGGAGTTTGTGGACGAGAGGAAATATAATCCAGAAATGAAACAATGGAAAGAAAGAAAAGAAACCAGAAGAGGAGTTCCAAGCCAAATAGACCTGATCATGAAACCAAAGAGGAAAGAATTTCAAGAAAGGACTCCAGATAGGTCAAAGGAGAAAATGACAAAATTTGTGTGTGTGTGTGTTTACACTCAGTTATTCTGACAAAGTAATTTCTGTGGGTAAGGGTAAAAGGGAAAACAACTTTAAAAAGGTAAGAGATTGATGAAGTGAAAGTGTAAAGTATGGTCCATTAACAAGCTTGAAAATGAACAAAAAGGAATACAGATGACATAGCTTATCAGGGGATAAGAGCAAGTTAAGACTACTTTTAAGAATGTTGAGGCCTATGCAAATTTGAAGATGCAAGAAATGAGAGAATGCAAAGAGAAAAATTGAAATGCTGACAAGTTTTCTGAGAGCAAGTCCATTCAAGTGTTTTGAAGAGGAGGGTTTGATCTAGCCACAATAAATGGCCTTGAATCTGAGACTTAGAATCAGACATGAAAATTTTACAAAAGGCACAGAGTTTTGCAAAGGTCCTATAATTGTCTCTTATCTACAATTTTCATCTACCTTCTTCACATAGTGTTTCATACCACAATGAAATTTTGATTCCCAAATTCCCAAATTTGCTCTGGTATACTCCTTTTTGTTAAGTGATGTAGGCTCCCATTCAAGAAGCTTGAATCAAGCTCTCAATCAAGCTTGGGACTTTTTAAGTAAATCTTACATATAAAGAAGTAGCCTCATCACAGACCTTCTAAAATTCAAGTGGGAAATTTGTATCATGGACAGTCCAGAGTGGAACTCATACCATCATTCCTTTTTCACTATCTTCCTCATAGACTTCTTTCTGAGTGCTTTTCAGACCATCCAGAAGGCTCAAGAAGAAAAATGGTGAAAGTGATATGATAGTAGTGAGATGCAAACATGAAGAAATGAGTGAAATTTTGGTTTGATGATGATTGTCACTGAAATCACTGCCCATCCCTATCAAGTATCTGGAGAAGCCAGGAGAAGGATGATAGGCTTGGTTTATGTAAGAAAGTTCGTGGTTTAATCATTGAAATTGTAGCAACTCTCAAGGCTTTGGGTTTTTTGTTCCTATTAAATGGATGAAAAAGATGAAGAGTAAGGAAGGTGTCAAGAAACAGGGTTCTGGGAGTGAGTGCCAAATTCAATTCTCAAAAGCAGAAAAATATCTTACTTAAAAAGGATTTTTCCAATATGTGGCCAAGCTTGTGTTTTACTGAAGATGCAAACCGGTGCAGCCACTCTGGAGAACAGGATGGAGGTTAGTCAAAATGTTAAAAATAGGACTATCCTACGATCCATGCAATTGCACTAAGTATTTTTCCATAGGATAAAAAATACTTTTTTATAAGGGCACCTGCACCCTGATATTTATAACAACATTATCAACAATAGCCAAACCATGGAGAGAGCCCAAATGTCCATCGACTGATGAATGGATAAAGAAGAGGTGGTATGTATGTATTATGTAAGTATGTGTGTGTATGTGTATAGATATAGATATATATAATGGAATATTACTCAGCCATCAAAAAAGAATAAAATCTTGCCATTTGCAACAACATGGATGGAGCTGGAGTATATTACGCTAAGTGAAATAAGTCAGTCAGAAAAAGACACCATATTTCATTCTCACGTGGAATTTAAGAAAACAGAGGAACATACAGGAAGGGGAAAATAAAAGAAAAAAAAAAGGAGATTGGGAAACAAACCATAAAAGATTCTTGATGGATAGAGAACAAGCAGGGTTGATGGAAGGAAATGGGTGGGGGATGGGCTAGATGGGCGATGAATATTAAGGAGAGCACTTGTTATGATGAGCACTGGGTGTTGTATGTAAGTAATGAATCACTGATTTCTACTCCAGAAACCAATATTGCACTGTTAACTACCTAAAATTTAAATTTAAAAAGTACTTACTTGATTTATTGATTAATTAATTAAAAAGAAATCAAGCTAAGGGACGCCTGGGTGGCTCAGTTGGTTAAGCGGTTGCCTTCGGCTCAGGTCATGATCCCAGCGTCCTGGGATCGAGTCCCACATCAGGCTCCTTGCTCGGCAGGGAGCCTGCTTCTCCCTCTGCCTCTACCTGCCACTCTGTCTGCCTGTGCTCACTCTCTCTCCCTCTCTCTCTGACAAATAAATTTTTAAAAAAAGAAAAAAAAAAGAAAAAAGAAATCAAGCTAAGTGGCATCAACAGAGATAACCCTCAGAATAATGACACTTGATGTTCAATTTATTCACCTTCCACATTGTTTTTAACCTAATTGAATTTAAGTTGTCTCCCAACTTCTAAATAGAAGGGGTTAATAAAATTATTTGAATCACAGAATATAGTGATATGTGAAGCTAACTCTATGAGTGAGATTCCTGGTAATATAAGGGAATAAAATCCAGATGGATGGATGGATGGATGGATGGGTAGATAAGTATCTGTATACATACACACATATTAACACAAGCTAGTTCGCATTTTATTTCTTTTATAACCTGAGAGTACTGATTCCTTATTCTCAGATTCATGTGTACAATACCAAATTTTTGGAATCCCAAACTAATATACCCAGTAACTTCAATTGTATATTAGAAAGTCACCATATTTAAAATAGAGTCCATAGTCTCGCATGGTTCACCTCCCCTTCCAATTTCCCTCAACTCCCTTCTCTTCTCCATCTCCCCATGTCCTCAATGTTATTTGTTACACTCCACAAATAAGTGAAACCATATGATAGTTGACTCTCTCTGCTTGACTTATTTCATTCAGCATAATCTCTTCCAGTCCCGTCCATGTTGCTACAAAAGTTGGGTATTCATCTTTTCTAATGGAGGCATAATACTCCATAGTGTACATGGACCATATCTTCCTTATCCATTCGTCCATTGAAGGGCATCCTGGTTCTTTCCGCAGTTTGGCGACCGTGGCCATTGCTGCTATAAACATTGGGGTACAGATGGCCCTTCTTTTCACCACATCTGTATCTTTGGGGTAAATACCCAGTAGTGCAATTGCAACGTCATAGGGAAGCTCTATTTTTAATTTCTTGAGGAATCTCCACACTGTTCTCCAAAGTGGCTGTACCAACTTGCATTCCCACCAACAGTGTAAGAGGGTTCCCCTTTCTCCACATCCTCTCCAACACATGTTGTTTCCTGTCTTGCTAATTTTGGCCATTCTAACTGGTGTAAGGTGATATCTCAATGTGGTTTTAATTTGAATCTCCCTGATGGCTAGTGATGATGAACATTTTTTCATGTGTCTGTTAGCCATTTGTATGTCTTCATTGGAGAAGTGTCTGTTCATATCTTCTGCCCATTTTTTGATATGATTATCTGTTTTGTGTGTGTTGAGTTTGAGAAGTTCTTTATAGATCCTGGATATCAACCTTTTGTCTGTACTGTCATTTGCAAGTATCTTCTCCCATTCCATGGGTTACCTCTTTGTTTTGTTGACTGTTTCCTTTGCTGTACAGAAGCTTTTGATCTTGATGAAGTCCCAAAAGTTCATTTTTGCTTTTGTTTCCTTTGCATTTGGAGACAAACAACGTGAGGGGTTTTGAAGGGGTGTGGGGTGGGAGGATAGGAAAGCCAGGTGGTGGGTATTAAGGAGGGCATGTATTGCATGGAGCACTGGGTGTGGTGCAAAAACAATGAATACTGTTACACTGAAAAGAAATTAAAAAAATAATAATAAAAATTTGGTATATCAAGTGGATAAACATAAATCAGGCTAATATAATGATGCTTTCCTAACATTACATAGACTAAATGTGATTTAGATTTAATGGAAAAGGGAAATTTCTCTGGTAAGGCCTATTTGTTTGGGGATCTGAATAAACAATAAACAAGCCATATGTGACTACAAAAAAAATAAAAGTAAAAATAAAATAAAATTCATATTTCTATTCTATTCTTAACTAGTTTAGAGAGTGATGTTTCTAAAATACAAATCTGATCCTGCCATTGCTTACTTGGAACTCTTCAGTGACTTTTCATTCTTAGGGCAAAGACTAAAATCTTTCAAGTAGCCTGTGAGGTCCCAGTGATGTGGTTTTTGGCACATTTGCCACTCTCCCCTCTCATTCTCTGGCCTGGCCCTCTTTCACTTGTTTCAATGAGTTGTCTGTCTTCCCATCTTAGGGACTTCAGTAGGAACTTCAAATAGGTTACTTCTTCTCAGGATCCTGCTTTACCTGATTGAATTATTATTGGCATATTCCTTTCATTTTTAAATGTCATCATCTTTTAAGATCTGATTAAATGTTCACTTCATCATGGAAGTCATCCTGGCCCCCAGATGAGGTCAAGTAAGCATCTGATATTCCTTCATTATTGTACCTCTTTCTCTTATTGTAGTCAACCTGTAATTTAAAATTATTATGTGATCTTGGTGTAAATGCTTTTATTCACTATAATGGCATTACATATAACTTTTTGTTGTTATATTAAATGTTTTGCAACTAGGTTCATTGTCTGGCATGTAGGAATTGCTAAACAAATGTGTTGATGTGTTGAATGAATGAGTTAAAAAATAAATAAGATTATGGAGAGGAAAGAACTAGCCAATTGTTGAAATATCTTAAAAGGTGGAAAATGGGTGCTGATGGTCAGTGTACTTAAGGAAGCAACAATTTCTGTTTATTTCCCTAATTGATTAATTGGGTTTAGTGGTTTAGATAATGGGCAAGTGAGGAGAGGTTCAGGAAGGATTAGATCAATTAAAAATCCATCATTTTGCAAGCTTAAGTCCACATTATCCTGTATATTGTGAATTTTAAATTGCTAAGGATCACAATTTCATTATGAATGTTATATATTTATTCCAATATCATGAAATTTATACAACATAATTGTCTGTAACTGATTATCTGGCAATAATAATAGCATTTTATGGATTGTGATAGTATGCAACGTTAATCTAAAAACTTGCCAATTTTTGGTTTTCAGTGAAATAAAAGTCTCTTCTAGTTAAATGTTTAATGCAATACACTAAGCACAAAGATACAGCTTTATGGTAATTGATGAATTCATAGCTACATATCAGTTTAGCACCTACCTATAATTTTTAATGTTTTTATTTTTATAAATAAGAGATAACTCAATGTAGACTGGCTGCATTCCTCTGCAGGAATGAGGAACTGGTTGGTTCCTCCCTCATGACAAAATAGAAATTAGCAGTTTTACCACTTCATATGACATTGTCCTCAGGGGGAAAGAGAATATCAACATCACACAATTCCTAGCAAAAGTTCTGATTAAGCCAGAAAAAATATAAATTCTAACTATATTGGCTAAGGTTACCTAAACCCATAACGTGGCAATAAGATAGATTACCCTGATTGACTGACACTACTCAGGTCATACCTCTGGAGTTAAAATATTTGCTTACTACAGAGGAAGACAAAAGTGAATATTGACAGGAAACCACTACCCACTATGAGTGAGGGCTTCTGAAGAATGCTGCAAATGTACAACAGAATAAAAACCATTATATATATATACATATAGAGAGAAAGAGAGAGAGATAGCTTCTAGTCACATAAGTGCATATAGTAAAATCAACATCATTAGACATTAGCATAAATAAAAAGGTGAAGTGACAGGTTGTCCACCAATAAAAGAATTTAAAGTTATTATTTTATAGAAAAACTTATCTTATTACTCTAACTTCATTTCAGCAGTTTTTTCAAGTAGTTGGTTAACCAGAAGATATTATTTTCGTGGTTTTTTTTTAAGATTTTATTTATTTGACAGACAGAAATCACAAGTAGGCAGAGAGGCAGGCAGAGAGAGAGGAGGAAGCAGGCTCCTTGCCGAGCAGAGAGCCCGATGCGGGGCTTGATCCCAGGACCCCAGGATCATGACCTGAGCTGAAGGCAGAGGCTTTAACCCACTGAGCCACCCAGGCGCCCCTCCTGTTTTATTTTTTTTAAAGATTGTATTTATTTGACATAAAGAGAGAGAACATAAGCAGGGGGAGGGGCAAACCAAGAGAGAAGTAGGCTCCCTGCTGAGGAGGGAGCCTGATGAAGGCCTTGATCCCAGGACCCCAGGATCATGACCTGAGCCAGAGACAGCCGCTCAACCAACTGAGCCATCCCGGTGGCCCTATTTTCATTTTTTAAATATAAATTTCTTTTCTATAATTTCAGATGAATAATCACTGAGTTCTTTGAACCAAATGACCACATCTTGGTCACCATTTGACCAGAAGCATTAAGTGCAGTGTCTGGCATACAGTAGGTGTTAAATAAATACATGTTGATTAGATGAATGGATTAACTTCAGGTTTAAACTCACTAACTTATCAAGTCTGTAATTTCCACTTTAAAAATAATTACTTTCATTATCTAGCAACTTGATAATGGTGAAATACTTGAGTTGAGGGATTCACTCTGTCTGATTCACTTATCCTATCCAAAATTTGTGAACAAAATTGAAAATCCCTCTGAAATACTCTATTCTAGGCAATAAGTAATTATCATTCTCATTATACTTCCTATAGCATTCTGTGCATATATAAATCATAGCAATTCCAATGTGTAATTTGTCATTCACTAATTCAACAAATATTTATTCAGTGTTCACTATTTGCCAAGTACTGGGACATAAATATAATAAAGACACAATACCTGCCCCCAAGGAACTTAAGAATATCTGGAGTGGGGATGAGAATGAATAAATAATGTAGTATTTGTCACTGTAACTCAAATGATAGCATAGATATATAGTACTAATGAACATTTTGAAGTTTACAAATAATTCATCGAAGACTGAATTAATAATATCCTTTGGAGAGTTTTACAGCTCACTCAATTCTTCTGGAAGGGTTGGGAGTAGGACTCAAGTCAATCACAGTTATAAAATTAATCAATTAGGGAAATAAAACACTGAATTAGATAGACTGAATTTTATGAGAGTATTATAACAAAATTTAAGACATTAAAATTAAATTTTATGGAATGCTAGTAACTTCCATAGAGGATAAAATACATTGACTTTCCTAATGATCCCTGTTGCCAGGTTTTGTTTGTTTGTTTCTTTGTTATAATTAACTTCAGATCTTTTATCCAAGGGTTCATGAAACCAGAGCTGTAGTTCCCAGCACCTAATGTTTTTAACTCTTCAGACACTGTGTTTGATTCTTCTACATACTGGAATGCCCAGACCCTTGATTGTGGTTATCTATTCTTTCTGCCTTTCCATACTACATCCATCCATTCCTGTGTTTAACCTTCACATGATCACATTGGACTCCAGATTATTTCCTTTTGTTAATTTGGTAAACATTTATAGAATACCTAGTATGTGTCAAGACCATTAACTCACTCTTCATGTGGAGGACATGAACTAATGAGTCCCAACTTTGAAGTCTGGATGACTTGAGAGAGAGGTCAACACAGGAAAACTGACTAGGGAGGAAAGAAGATGAGTTTGACTTTAAGCATAAAGTTTGGGACACCTAGTTAGAACCATCTGGGAAACAGTTATGATTGTGGGGGCAGAATCCATGTAGGGAGTTTGGATCTTATTGGAGGCAAAAGTTAAGATGGAATCCTTACCACCTCTTACACGTGCCATGAAAATCTCCATTCTCATGCCTGATGATCCCTTTATCTTAAAAAAAAATCCTGTTTTTCTCAGCCTACACAAAACCTATGGATGATCAACTCAGTTCAAATCCTTTCTTTTCTTTAAACCCTGACCTGATTACCCTTATTCCTGTAAATATTCCCCACTGCTGCACTTCTCTTCTGGTGTACAGCACCCTTGCTTAGAGATAGCCTTAGGTTGTTCGAAATTATTTCATGCACCAAAAGTTTATCAACCAAAAAGGCTTTAATCTTCCTGTAAACAGAAAATATTACTTTCCCTCTCAAATGCCCCACAGGCCTGAAACCTCAGCATAGCTTCCAATCCTTATCCATTTAAACTACTAGAATATCTCTCTGTTCGTTCTGATAAAAAATGTTCCTCTTTAACCACTGCCACACTCCTTCCATTTATCCAAGATGTAGTCTCTGCTGCTTCAACAAGCAATGAGTTAAGTGCTAGAGCTTACAGAACTAAACCACCATCCTTAAGAAGTTCACCATTTCTGGAGGAAGAGAAGCATATAAACAAATGAAATTCAATGTGATGCATACAAAATTGGAATTAAGATACAAAAGCCTCTCTTTCAGACTGGTGGGATCACAAGAGGCTTAGAAGAGAATGCATCTGAAAAGAGGTCAGCAAACAGGTAGAATTAGTGAAATGAAGGGAAGAAAGGTGGAACTAAGCAAACATGAGTGATTATTAAAACTGATACTTGGGAGAATTAGTAAGTAACCATGGTATTTTCTGGGAACTTGAAGTAATCAGGGCATATGGAAAGAAAGGGGGAAGATGAGAGATAATATTGATCAAGGACAATATCATGAAGGATCTGTGTGCTTTGTTAAGAAGTTTGGACTTTATTTAAAGCCAGAGAAAGCCAAAGAAAATTTTTCAGCATGGATGTGGTATTATTTGGTTTGTGTTTTAAAAATCTCACTGGTAACAGCAAAGGAAGGCCAGTAGCACCTAATCTAAGTGGGAGAGGATAATGTGTCTCTTGTCTAATAGAGATATTAAACTATGAACCAACCAGCCCTATCCATCCCTTTTCTACTCCTCTCACATTGTCTAGGTTCATATTTTCTACTAAAAATAAAATACACCTCCCTCGACAACTTTTTCTTCCTTTCTACTTTTGAAACATAACCTTTGCTCTAACTGGACATGCAGGCATGAAGAGCCACTATTAAACAATTTTAGCAGCAATATCAAACTAAAAGAATGAATTTTATTCCCCTAAAAAATCTATAGCAAGTGAATTTGGTAAGATGAGGAACAAATGAATCTACCTCTCAGAAATAAATTATTCTTAAGTTGCCAGGCTTCTCTGGGGTGCAGATAATAACTAGAATGGGTCCAGGTAGAATCACTGAACTGCCTAAATTCACATCTTGAGTGTATTTTTTGTCTGACTCTTCTGTATTGAATTGTGACTAAAATCGTGCACTGCTCATTGCCAGTAATTTTAGAGCTGTAGGCCATCATACTGTTTCAGTTCTTTGGAACGAATGAATTTTTGTTTGTCCCTTCCCAAAATATCCTGTAAGGAAGAATGTCTCAGGTAATGTGATGCTTACACTGAATACTGGTTGTGTTTTTCCCGTGCAAATGTATCGGCATCCATGTGCTGTACATGCATGTATGTGGGTTTATATGTGTTAGTGTGTGTATTGGTATGTGTGCACATGAGTGTGACTGTATGTATAAGATCCTAACTGCTCTAGAGAACAGATACTAAGAATGATTTTCTGGTTAGCAGAAAAGCTAAGAAGGTCATGTTCCCAGTTAGGTAAAAACATTCTGTGCAACAGACGAACATCACATTTTGTTCAAACAACTCAACAAATAAGCCTCAAATAACAATAACAAAGAAAATAACCTCCTTGTTATTAAAACATTGCTTGCTGACATCTGCTTGAGAACTGCCCTAGTTGTAAAATTTCTTTATTATAATCAAACATGATAATATATGGGTGCTTAAACGTAATTGGTTGAAGTGAAATTTAATTAAAAATATTGTTGTATGGGGAGTAAAGGAAATAAATGTCCAGTTTATCCTAGCAAATGCCTAATTTTCATCTTCAATTCTTCCATCACCTAGAAATCCTAAATCCCATATCCCATTCTCTGAACAAACGTGCTTCTATCATCTCTTTTGTGTTGTTGTTGTTGTTGGGTCTTCTAATGCTTATAATAAGAATGTAACTCATTCTCTCTTATTTTTAAATAGTCTGGGTTAGGTTTATATAGTTCACCTCTGAAACAAATCCCACTACTATAATTTCGGAAGCCAGCAGAATGTATTTGGCTTATTCCTTTTAATACTTTTTTTTTTCTTAGTAAAGCATATACTTATTTATTTTTTATTTAAATTCAAGTTAGTTAGCATAGTGTATAGTATCGGTTTCAGGAGTAGAATCTGGTGATTCATCACTTACATCTAACACCCAGTGCTTATTCCAACAAGTGCTCTCCTTGAGGCCCATCACCCATTTGGCCCATACCCTGCCCACCTCACCTCTAGCAACCCTCAGTTCATTCTCTATAGTTAAGACTCTCTTACGGCTTGCCTTCCTCTCTGTTTTTATCTTATTTTATCATCTCTTAATCTCACTTTTATAATCTTCCATGATTCTTCATATGCCCTTGCTCTCATAGAAGGCCCTTATTTTATGATGTCTTCATTTCCCCCCAGTATCTCAGCTCCTTCCAGGCCAGCCTGAGTTTCTTAATCATTCTGTACCAGAGTTGATTACTCAAACCAGTTTCTCAGCCAAACCCTCAAATGGCTTGCAAACCTGATCTATACATTTCACTCATTTGGCAAAATCCATTCTGTAATCCACCTTCAGCAGCCCTATTTCTCAACTGTTGAGAAATACTAGAGAAAAGCATGCAACCCCATTCCATTATGATCCACATCAACCCTGGTGTGGATCTTTTCCTTCAGTCTGTTTTCCTTTAGTCTCATTCTACTAAATTCTGGCTTCTGTCCTTACCACTCCACTAGAATGTCCTGATTGTGTTGTCATAGCCTAAGGACAGTTTTAAATCCTATGCCTTATAACGGGTCAACTGGTGGCTAGATTGTTATTTTTGAAGCTCTTGCCTTTTTTGGCTTTGTATTAGTTAGCACCCTACTCCCATCACTATACTCATTGTTATTCTCTTCCCTCTTTATCTTTTCTTTATCAGATTCCTAAAAGTGTATCTTTTCCTCCACATATTCCTTAAGTATAGGTATCATCTGGACTTAGACGTTTCTCCCTTGCTTATGTCACACAAAGCACTCTCATTGGGTGATCACATTACCTTCTAACAATTCTACCAAAGACTGATTTGTTGGCAACATTTATTTTTTTAAAAGATTTTATTTATTTATTTGAGAGAGAAAGAAATTTGAGAGAGCACAAGTCGGGGAAGTGGCAGTGGGAGAGGGAGAAGAAGGTTCTCTGCTGACTCTGACGCGGGTCTCGATACCAGGACCCTGAGATCATGATCTGTGCTGAAGACAAATGCTTCAATGATTGAGCCACCCAGGCACCCCTTGTTGGCAACATTTAAATTAAATATCTCAGACCAGACTTCTCTAAGTTTCAGACTGTGTAACTACATTCTTGACAAAATCCATTTAACTATCTTACAGACATTTTAAAGTCAACATATCTAAAACTAAAGCCCCAATACACATTTCTCTTTACTAAATGGTACTTGTCACACAAATAAGAAAATTCAGAGTCCTTCTAGACTCCTTCACCTTACTCCCACGTTACAGAATACTAATCCACAAGCACTGCCTCCTTGAAGGATTTGAGTCCTTTACTTTTATCCTGTGCTCTCTTCTCTCTCTCAAATGCTCGTCTGACCTCATATGCATTGTAAGTCCTCGGCTTCCATCTAATAAGTCTTGCCTTTCTTCAGATATACTTGTGGAGAAGAATAATCCATCAAAACTGTGCGTTGAACTATGTCACATTCATGTTTAAAACTTCTAAGAAAGCCAAACTGGCTGGCCAGAATGATGTCATCAAGATAGCGACACAGGTCATTCCTGACTTCAGTTGCCCTCACAACTAGCAGTTGTGAGTAGACAAGACACAGTGGTGAAAATCCCAGAATGAAAGATGCCACTGAAGCACCTCTGGAGCACGGAGAATGAGAAGCACTGCACCCGATGGAAGGGCCAGAAGAGCAGCAACATGTGGGCCTTATCACCCCTGCCCCAGGCCTGCACAGTGGCAGAACAAGAGCCACCCCTGAACCTAGGTTTTCTCCAGTGGGAAATAAAGAACCCAAGGTGGGTATCTAGCTCCCCCAGTGTTGCAAGATTCTTCCTGACTAGCTTCTCACTTCTCACTAGCTTCTCACTTCATATGGATCCTTGGGAAAACTACAGGGCTTCACAGCTGAGGATCAGACAGAGATAGAGAATGGAGTTAGAGTTTTTTTTAGCAGCTAGCACACAGAACTTGGCGAACCACATTCCTCTTTGTAGCTACACCTGAGCAGAGATCTGAACAGTGCCTCTGCCCAACTGCAGGAGCCAGTTGCCCCGTCTGACCAGGGAGCCCAGGGGGCAGTTCTGCCTGGTTTTGTTTATCAGCCAGTGAGCTGCACTGGCTGTGGAACTTGTTCTACAGCTCCAACCAAACTGGAAGCCCTGCCTATTGCTGAATATAGCCTCCGTACTCATCTGACCAAGAAGTCTAACCAGAGAACCCAGGCAACTCCATAGCACATCCTACAGCTGTGTTTGCAGGGGCACCTAAGCAGAGAGCCCAGACAAAGGCTCAGCCAGTTTATAGAATTGAGCCTGTGCCCCTGTCTGGCACTCAGTGAGAGATTTTTTCCTGATTCAGGTCACAAGCCTGAATCAGGCAAAACTCTATACCAGCCCTGGAGCCTGTCAAATGGCCCTGTCTGGGTGGGGAAACAAATCTGAACCCTTGCTTAGGAGCTAAATATACCCGCAGGGCACCTGGGTGGCTCAGTCAGCTAAGCACTGGCCTTTGGCTAGGTCATGATCTCAGGGCCTGGGAGGGAGCCCTACATCAGACTCCTTGCTGAGCAGGGAGCATCTTCCTCTCCCTCTGCCTGCTGCGCCCCTGCTTGCTCTCTTTTCTCTCTCTCTCCATCAAATAAAATCTAAATAAATAAATAAATCCTCAAGTTCTGCCCAGTTAGGAAGCCTTACCAGAGAACCCAGGCAGCTGTGGAGTCTAATTGGTGACCCTGGACAGTCTTGAAACCCAGTCTTCAGTACCACTTAGTATGGAGCCCAGCCAATAACCCCATCTCACAATAGAGCCCAATCTATGGCTTTACCTGATTGCTGAACACAGCCATCAGGAAGCCTCACCAGTGGCCCAGTCCAGTCATGGACCATAGCCAGAGACTCCTCTTCCCAACAAGAGAGTCTGGAAAGTAATCCTCACCCCAAAAAATGTGGAACACTGTCTCTAGCTCTACCCAACTATAGAATACAGCTGAAGGCTTCTCCCAACCAAAGAGCCTATCCAGTGACCTTGCCCAACATCAGAACACAGGCATTGGCCTATCCGATTGGGAAGCCCAGCCTGTAGTCTCACTCAACTTCAGCACATAGTCGGTGTCCCCACCTGATTATAAAGCACAGCTTGAGATCCTGTCTTACCACAAAGCTCTGCCTGCAGCCCCACCTGAACATAGTCCAGGCAACAGCAGCATCAAGTGAAAGACCATGGCCTGGGACTCCACACAACCAGAAGCAAATGAAGAGCCAACCCCATAGCTCAATCAAGAAGTCCAACCAGTGCCACTACCCCCAACAGAACATAGCCAACAACCTAACCCGACCAGAGGTGAAAACTGTCAACCAAGAACAGTATACCAGGCACACTGTCCTTCAGAAATGAAGGAAAGATAAACTCTCTCCAAAACAAAAAAGCTAAGGTAGTTCATCACCACTAGACTTGCCTTACAAGAATGCTTAAGGATGTTCTTGAAGCAGAGGTAAAAAATACATTAACACTGTAAAAATATCTGAATGTGTAAAACTCACAGGCATTGGTAAATAGATAAAGTCAGATTCAAATATTGTAATGCTGGTGCATAATTCACCCGCAATTCTAGATTAAAAGTTTAAAAACATATACATTAAAAAAAAAATAGTTACAATGATTTTTTTATTAGGTACATAATATTACAAAAGATGGAAATTATATCAATAACCAAAAATATGAGGAGGGGAATAGTAAAAGCTAAAATTTCCATATACTATTGAAATTATGTGGTTACAAGACTTTTTTTGTATACCTCATGATAAGCACAAAGGAAAAATCTGTAGTAGGTACACAAAAGATTATGCTAACAGAGTCAAAGCATACCACTACAAAAGGTCATCAAAACACAAATGAACCCTGCAAGAGAGGACACAAGAACAAGGCATCAAACCAGAAAAATAAAATAGAAAACAACAAAATTGCAATTTTAAGTCTTAACATCTTTATAATCACTTTAAACATAAATGGATTAAATTATCCAATCAAAAAGCAAAGAATGGCTAAATGGATTAAAAAAACAACCCAACAATATGCCTACAAAAAGTAACTTTAGTTTTAAGCCCACGTAGACTGAGAGTGAAGGGATAGAAAAGATAGCTCAAACAAATGGAAACCAAAAGAAAACAAGGGTAGTATACTAGTATACTTGTATTAGACAAAATAGACTTTAAGTTAAAAATGCTCAGAAAGGACAAAGTAGGTTATTATGTAATGATAAGCGGGCGTATCCATTAAGATAAAAACAATTGTAAATACTTATGCACTCAACATCAGAGCTCAGAAATGTATAATCAAATACTAACAGAACTAAAAGGAGAAATAAACATCAAAGCATTAAAAGTTGAGGACTTTAATACCCCACTGTCAACAATGGATATATCATCCAGACAGGAAATCAATAAGGAAACAGAGGATTTGAACAACACTATAGATCAAATGGACCTAACAGACATATACAGAACATTCCTTCCTACAGCAGCAGAATACACATTTTTCTCAAGTGCACACAGAACACTTTCAAAGATAGATCATATATTAGGCCACAAAACAAGTCTTAATAAATACAGGAAGATAGAAATTATGTCAAATATCTTTTCCTGCCACAATGGAATGAAATAAGAAATCAGTAACAGGAGGAAAGCTGGAGCACAGTCATCAAAAAGAACCATTATCTTAACTTCTAATACTATAGGTTAGATTGTTTTTGTCTTAATTGAATATGAATGTTGTTACATATGTTTTTCTCTTTTGTGTGTATTTTTCCATTCAATATTATGTTTATATTATACATTTTTCTTCATGTAGCAGTACTTGTTCATTTTCATTCTATCTGTACTAATTATGTGAAGTAAGCCACAATTTATGATCTTTTTATCTGGTAATCAAGATTTTGGTTGTTGGGGCACCTGGTTGGCTCAGTAAGTTAAGCGTCTGCCTTTGGCTCAGGTCATGATCCCAGGGTCCTGGGATAGAGCCCCACATCGGGCTCCTTGCTCATTGGGAAGCCCACTTCTCTGTCTCCCTCTCTCACTGCTTGTGTTCCCTCTCTCGTTGTGTCTCTCTCTGTCAAATAAATAACATTCAAAAAAAAAAAAAAAGATTTTGGTTGTCTTTAAAAACAGAACTATTGCAAATAGTGCTCATGTAAACATTCTTCTACATGCCTTTTGTTGTGTATATGAGAGCATTTCTATTGGGGACATACCAGAGAGTAGAATTGCTTGGTCATAGTGTATGCTTATATTCAGTTGAGATAGACACTGCCTAGGGGCGTCTGGGTGGCTCAGTGAGTTAAGCGTCTGCCTTTAGCTCATGTTATCATCCCAGGATCTTGGGATTGAGCCCCACATTGGGCTCTCTGCTTAGTGGGAAGTCTGTTTCTGCCTCTGCCCCTCCCCTCCACTTGTGATCTATCTCTGGTTCTCTCTCTCAAATAAATAAATAAAATCTTAAAAAAAAAAAAAAGAAAGGAAAGAAAAAACTCTAATAGTTTTCCAAAGTGATTATACCAAGTTATACTTTTACCATCAATGTTTGAGAAATGAAGTTGCTTCAGATTTAACCCTGGTCTATATCAATCTTTTTTAAAATTGATTTGAAGATTTTAAGATATGTTGGTGTATAATGTTCTTCATTGTGGCTTTCCTTTGTATTGCCCTTATGAATGAAGTGGAGCTCTTGTTTTATCTATTGGCCATTTCAAAGCTGTCCTGAGAAATGTAGTGTTCAAAATTCTTGATCTTTTTTTCTATAGGACTTATTTTTATATTAATATATATGAATTCTTATGTATTCTAAGGATGAGTACTTTCCAAATTATCTATCACCTACCTACCTACTATTAATCCATCTATTATCTATATATCTACTTACACATACACACACACACACACACACACACACTCCAGAGATCTTCTCTTAATTTGTGGTCTCCTTTTCATTCAATCAGTGACATCTTTTGATGAATATATATATATATATATATATATATATATATATATATATATATATGTCAACTTTATTATAAATACTATTTTTTTAATTTTTATTTTTTTATAAACAATTTTTTATCCCCAGGGGTACATGTCTGTGAATCGCCAGGTTTACACACTTCACAGCACTAACCATAGCACATACCCTCCCCAATGTCCATTACCCCACCCACCTTTCCCGACCCCCTCCCCCCAGCAACCCTCAGTTTGTTTTGTGAGATTAAGAGTC